>JAKSYS010000615.1:0-37675 GCA_022925895.1 Fragilaria crotonensis | reverse complement strand
ACGTGATGCAAGTACAGTACGACGCGTATTCAGCTCGCCACTCGCCATTCGCCACACGCAGATTTGTCGAATTCATTTTTCCCGGTTTTTCACATTTCATCGCTCGAGTAATGTGTCATACGTCATACTTCATACTACATACCTGGTACAAGTCCTCGTATGCACATATGAATACTTGGTTTTGCTGTTCGTAGTTTGCAGTTTGTACATGGCGTGTCGAGGACAAGTCTTCATGCTTGTACTTCATGCTCGAGTTCATACTTCATACGAATAAAAGAATTACGAATACCCGAGTACTAGAGTGTTCTCCGTAATAGCCTACAAGCAGTCTGCCGTAGAATAAACCCAATAACAGGGATGGAGTACCGATTCCCCAAACCAATTGCTGCACAGCCGAAAATGATATTCGGCATGGACTGATGCGTGCACAGCAGTTTCTTCCACTACAAAGTCCAACTTAAATTACCCGGCAGTGGACTGTATCACTCTTGTCCGTCGTTGAGTCAACCTCAAGTCCCAGTGCCACTCAGCACAGCTCTTACCAGATTGTAATGCAATCGAAAGTTGCACAACTTGTCGATCTGTTCCTCACCAATGATCACTACGATGACCCACCACCGAGTCACAATCAACCGAGGGTTCAACAACAACTACTGCAACTACTGTAACCCTTTCATCAGCGAGGAATACGCACAGTCCTTCTTCTTCTGAACCAATCAACCGTACAGATGACGATCCATCGGATAGGAGCACTGAGGACCATGAAGTCCATCTACGAATCTATCCGTTTCTCGATCCCACGGATTGGATTCTTCGTATCGATGAGAACACGCCTTGCCTTTCCTACGTTGTGTCCAAATTATGGTCATGGGAGCAAATCAAACACTGCATATGTTACGAACTTCGACTTCATGCTTCCTGTACACCTCGACAGATTGGTGAAGTGACGGATTATTACTATCAACCAAACAACAAGTACAACAACAACAAAAGCAACGAAGACGTGATACACCAACCACGACCAATTTGCAACCGTGCCGATTTTCTTAATGCGATCCAACGACCACCGGAATCATCATTGCACTCCAACACAACGACAACGAGTAGCCAGTCGTATCATGTCCTTGACATTATGGCGACATGCAAACCATTGAATGATACTCCTCATCCAACATCGAAATCGAGGGACGTGACAGAATCTCATCCCTCATCAAACACTACAGGCCTTGCTGCTGTGGTTGCCAACCCCACACTAACAGACATTGGAATGGCGGAAGCCTTGATGGGGTTGCGACAAGCATCTGCTGCTGCACCAATCGCTGAAGAAATAGATTCCATTGATCCACAGGAGACCCATCCACCCTGGCATGATGATGGCGTACACGCTGGTAGAATCGGCATGCCGGCGAACTTTGTTCCGCATGAGCAGTGCACGAGTAGTAGTCATCATGGAATTGATATTTGGAATAGCGGTCCCCAAGATGACCAAGAAGCCCACACCCACGACAGCAACGACAATGACTGTGAATACAGAGCACAGGGCGAGGAGACAACGCCTATGCCACCACCGGCTTTTCCGACGCCGGTACACTCTTGCAATACAATCTATGATGAACAGAGTCATCGCGTGGAGCATAGTGAGGCGCATGACAATGACGTTGGTCATGAAGACTATGTTGAATATGACGATGGAGTCAGTTATCCCTATTCTGATGCAAGTGACGATGATTCGCAGGTGGAACCGCCAACAGTCGACAAGAGTAGCAAAAAGCGACCACGAGTCCAAACCTTGGCTGACGTGAAGACACTCTCAGGAACAAGTGCTCTGCCTTGTGAGAAGAAACCACCAGGCCAACCGAAAGGTTCGTCAAGAAATCAACATCAACAGGAAGGAGTATGTATCGAAACTACAACAATGACTACTACAAGTGGCATTATTCTGCCGGTATTGAACCCGTACGATGTCATGTGCAGTCGAAGTAAAGTGGCATTCAAGGCCATTGGGAACCGTCGACTTCGAATCATCATGGAGTTGCATGCTGCACGATATGCAACGACATTTCGAAAGGTTGACAAGACGGCGATTGTCTCCTCCATTGTGGAAATTGTCAATGGCGCTGGAGGAAATTTCATTCGCAGGAACAGGACAACTGGTATATGGGAAATCGCTCCCCATGAAATTGCCAAGGAAAAAGTTGGCCACGGCCTTCGAGATGCGGTTGGAAATATTGGCCGAAGCATATACGATGTCCTCGGACACGACTACTATAGCAAGATTCATCGAAAGAAGGATGTTGGCCAGATTCTGTTGCAACAGATTGCGCAGAAAGCACCCATCGCTTGCAAACCACCTCTGGAGCCTCCTGTCCCCGTCCCCAATGAAACGTCAACGTGCAGTGCGGCGGTCCCGAAACCGTCCTACATATCAAAAACAATACCGGTCCGATTCGGTAGCCCCTGCAAGAAGTCTCACGGGTTCCTCGAACTAGTTACGGTCCCTTCAAAAAGCGACTACTCTCGAACTCGTCTCCGATCAGTGGCGGGAAGGCACAAAAAGGCTGTTGCAAACAAAAGCCAGGTATTGGTACTCCGCCGACAAACAATACCAAATCGTCACCACCATCCGGTGGCGTGGATGCATCGGCCGGCAAGCCATTTGCAAAGAATGCAGCAGGCATTGGCAGTTCGGCGGCACCAAACAACAAATCGTCACCACCATCCGGTGGCGTGAATGCATCGACTGACAAGCCTGTCGCAACGAATGCAGCAGGCATCGGTATTCCGCCGACACCAAACAACAAATCGCCTCAATTCGTTGGCGTATATGCACCGGCCGGCAAGCCTGTTGCCAATAACATAGCAGGCATTGGTACTATGCCGGCACCAAGAAACAAATCGCCTTCATTCAGTGGCGTGAATGCGTCCACCGACAAGCCAGTTGTAAATAATGAAGGAGACATTGGTAGCAAGGCCGAACCAAACACCAAATCGCCTAGTTTCATTGGCACAAATGCCCCGGCCGACAAGACTGTCGCAAAGAAAATACCAGCCATCGCAACGTTGACGAACCCTATCAACAAGTCGCCTTCATTCTTTGTCTTTAAAGCTTCGACCGGCAAGGATGTTGCCAAGCATATACCAGGCATGGGGACACCGGGGCCGCCCATCATCAAAAAGCCACGATTCGTTACCTTGAAAGCACCGGCAGGCAAGATTGTTGGGACACCCATGGGTATATCTCCTCCCTCGTTCGCCTTAAAGCACCAGTCGGCAAGGCGGTGACAATCGATCTAACAGGTGTCAGTCCATTGAGGATACCAGACAACAAGGGTTGTCCGCGCTCGAAATGCGGTGATGTTGAGGCAGTCAGCCTCCCCGTGCAAAGCGACAGCGTCAAATGGTTACTACAACACCAAAAACAAGGTCGACAAGGGCTTGCTCCGGGCGTCAGTCGCGAATGCGTCGTCCTCGACCGCGACAACTAGTGTTGATGTCGTCGCGGCATGTCAATTGACAACCACAACTGGTACTTCGGATTCAGGCTATGTCCCATCGCCGGCAGTATAAAGATGCCATCCTGAGTGTGATGTCTCGCGACGCGGACTCAATCCTGTGCATGTGCAGTAGGGGGAAGAAGAGGGTTGGTGGAAATATATGGCGAACTACTGAATTAGTTTGCACACGATATAGATAAGTCATGTTGAGCATGAAAACGTACAGAAAGCAATAAGCAGCAATGTCTGCAATGATCCATTCTAACATCAATGGCACAAGAGCCGTTGGTTCAGGTTTGACAATTATTGGAGGCGTGAGTTGTTGACAGTATGGCTAGAGATACGTTATCGCGAGATAGAGGTCAAGTATGTGCGCTGTGTGTGCATGTGTTGTGGGTGGCATGGGATGAGAGTGTTTGGTGAAGTGCATGTGTCGTAGGCGTATGGTGATGGATGTGCGAAATGAGGGGCGAGGGCTGCTCAGTTGCAGGTGTTTGTCACGAAGTAGGAGGACAGCAATGACTTTGTTTCTTGCATTTCCCGCTTGGAATGACTTGCGTGATTGTGACAGAGTGAGTGTAGTGGAAGGTGTATGATGACGGATGTGCGAAGTAAGTGGCAAGGGCTGCTCTGGTAGCGTGTTTGGATCGTTGCAGGTGATGCGAAGTTAGTGGCAAGGGCAGCTCTGGTAGCGTGTTTGGATCGTTGCAGGTGAATGTCGCAGGGCAGCGTGGATATCGATGGCTTCTGCCTCTTGGCAAAGTCAACGGGGATGAGTTGTGTGTGTGTGGTGTGCTGTGGTAGGTGTGATGATGGATGTGCGAAGTTGAGTGGCTAGGGCTGCTCAGGTAGAGAGTTCGGATCGTTGCATGTGTTTGTCACTGGACTGCAATGCTTTATCTTTGTTCACGAATCCCACTTGGAATGACTTGTGCGACAGTGATTGTGTGTGTTGTAGGAGGTGTATGATAATGGATGTGTGAAATGAGTGGTGAGGGCTGTTCTAGTAGGTGCAGGTGTTTGTCACAGGAGAGGAAAACAATGATTCTCATTTTCTCGACTAAGCCCACTCGGTTGGAGTAAGGCCGCTGGTTCCCAGCTCTTCCAATTTTTGAAAAGCCTTGGTAAAGTCTGAGTTGAACTTGGCGCCATCCTTGGCGTAGACACTGACATACTTTGCAAACTTCTTGTCTTGCAGCAAGACCAAATCGGAAGGGAGCATCATGAGACTCCCCGATGGAGAATTGACGTACTGTGTCGGACCATCCCATTCCTTCTCGACCCATTTCAAGTTTTGAAGGATGGTATAGTACGCGTTGTTGAAGACAGTCGGAGTTGGAGTCCACGGTCCATCATATCCCGACGCTGTCGGATGACAACGACCGAGGGCATGGGCACCACTGAGACAGACAATCTCGGCATCATTGAAGCCCATGCGATAAAAAATATCGCGCAAATGTTGAGCATCTGACGGGTCAGCACCCTTGGGACCAACGTCGGCATTCGGGAGGCGACCATCTGGTGTTACCGCGGAGGGATCCAATTCATCGACGCGGCCGCTTGACCAGGGAATGGTGGGACCGCCCAGGGTCTTGATGGCAGCGACTATTGGGGGGGAGAAAATGGTATTGCAGGGAAAATGCTTTTTGTGAGATGATGTACGAATGAAAGAACAAACAGCACACAAAGTCAGTTCCTTACCTCCGCCTAGGGTATAGAGATCAGCATATGAAATTCCTGGATGTGCCTTGTAAATGGGTTCCATCCATTGGACGGCAGTAACAGCCAATCCGGCGTTGCCTCCATGGTCCAGTTCTTCCTTGAATCGGATGGTTCCACCTCCACTACCTCCCGTTTTGCTCATTTTGTCATACGTGCCCGACGAGTGCCACGCGAGTCGGACCAAGGTGGGTCCCTTGTCGGGGTCTTCCGTAATGAGTTTAGCAATATCTGCAGCAACGGCCTTGTAATCGACAGCAGCTGGGGTTGTAGCGTCGGCTGCCATGGCCGGTTGAATGTTGGCCGTCATTCCCGCAGTCGTTGTCAAAAAGGCACTCCCCAGAAGCAAAAAGGTACGGCGATCTTTAATGGTCATCTCTCGGATAAGAGATTGGTCGCCATTGTCATCATGACGACGAGGAGTGGCCTGCAGTGCAATGGACTTTTGGAAGATTGCGGTCGTCGGCACCGAAAAGCCGTGGACGTTTGGAATCGCCATGAAACATGCGACAGCGCCGAGCACAGTTACAATGCAAGTTGAGAACATCATACTCGCCAACTCGGAGTACTTGTTCACTACGTAAGGATCTTGATAAGGATCTAATGAATCTGAAGAGGATTGATGTTATCAGAAGCAATGGAAACAGGTTGATGTGCGATGTGTGGCTCAAGGGATCGTTGCAAGATATCTTCAACTGAAACAAATAGATTCGGCTTCTCATCTTGATGGCTGTGACGTGAAAGACTCGTCATAATAGGATATCATGCAGGATACATGGACGTGCAGACGGCAGATTGGAGCGATGTCTGTCTTTGGTTTTCTGGAGGTTAAGACAGTACCAGTACTACAAGTGACCAGTGTCACACCGAGAACGCAATGAATGTGGTATTTGTACCCTGTGGTACTAGTAGTAGTACCACATAAAAAATGGCTTGGAACCAATAGTTTCACAAGAGTTTTAAATTACTACATCTCCGTAGAAACATGAATGTTCAACGAACAGTTCTTATATCATTGATCCTTCATCTGCTTGTCAACAGCAATGAGGAATGATCAAAGTACTGGAGCAAGATCCGAATTGCCTATCGATGATATACAAGTCTTCATTTTTCATTTACTGGTTCAAAGTCATGTATAAATATAAATACATATATAGATAATATTTTATATTGCGTTCTTAATATTTTCACAAGAGTTTGATGTTGAATCGTCAATCGAAATTGTATTGGTACAGGGTTTTGACGAGCTGTTTGTACCACATAGTGTAGAACAAATGCCAAGTGGAATTCTCTCAAACGTATGAAAATATTCAGAACTGTAGCTTTAGAAATTGGGAGGGCATCCTCGACATGTGAAAATGGTCGTGCAACAATGTTTTGATGCCTCATCTGCAGTATGTTTCAGAGAATTGAGCAATTAAAATGCTTTTCTATCAGCAGAACATATCTCTATTGGTTATCTGAGGAGAGCTTTATAATAGGTCATGGTGTGAAATTATGGAAAATGGATTGTTTTTGTGTAGAGTTCCTTGAATTTCACAAGAGATTGGTTCAAAGCCATTTTATTGGGCCAAGGCCATTTTTATGTGGTACTGGAGTCCGAAGTACGGGGTGAAGCATGAGCAATGAACAAACCTGGTATTTCATCAAATGGCGTCATTGAGTGAACTGCTTGCTCATGCTATCGAATGTGGCATGAAAGCAAACTCAAACACCCATTCCCCATCAGCCATCACTCCCACTCTTGAAACGAAAAGACCATTCTGGCCCATTATCTCAACTGATTGGCAAGGAATTGCTGGATACGATCCTGAAATTTTGGGAGCATGGAGGTGTTGTGGTTGGGTTAAGTCATTTAGGAAGGAGGAGGGGCGCTGCATCGTGTACGAATGAGTGGACACCACGGGCAATCAAGAGAATGAACATTCAAGTTGCCAACCAGGTAGTAATTCCTCTCCTCAACATCACGTCCTACTATAGTACAATACCTTGCAAACGATGGAGCACACTCTCCAGTAACTTATATCACTGGAAAAGGCCCCGTCCTCAGATAATGTCAGAAGCGATGAATTGTGTGCCGCAACCGTTGGCATGACGATTTCAATATTGTAACTTTTCAACAAGGATCATCATGTTCTGATGATTTTTACTTCATAGTTGAGTATGCTCGTACAATTTCAAAACGATACCTGTTGTTGCGTGTCAGCACGCACCATTTAACCCAATTTCGCGTTACCAATACGCTCCGTAATCCAAGCTCGTGTTGGCGAGGTGGAATGGCGTACCTCCATCATCCATACGCAAACTGCTCCTTTGTGACGCAGGGCCAACATACAAAACTGGACCACACAGCGGATACTGTACCATTTACCCTTACGGTCCAGGATATTCGATGAACTTTTGTTCGGTCCACATGCGATCGGCTAATGCTACCAAGTGCTGTGCCTTGAAGTAATTGATTTGTGCTGCATAATGCAGTCCATCCGTGTGCTGTCCGCCCATTGCAAAATTGAACCAATCCACAGTTGCTAGAGTTCGAATTCCTGACTTGGTCACTTGGTCACGAGCTCGGCAATTTTAGTATTGAAGAATCCTGTCCCTGAGAGGGGCCGCCTGAAGTGGGTACAAGTACTTGTCAATGTACGACTCGGATTGAGAGAGTACAGTAATTCATGACGTTTTTTTCGCACATGTAGCGGAAGACTACTACAGTAGACTACTAGTCTAGTAGTCTACTCGACTACAGTGCTACTCCGAGTACGTGCTATGGCTGGGTTCATATTTTAGGTACACTAGGTAGCTTAACGTAGGCCTAGTATTATGATTTTTGGTGCTGACCGAGAAAAGTATACGAAGTCTACGGTACTTGTACAGCTGTGTACTGAACTGCTGATGCCCAGATGACCCACAAACCCAAAGGTAGCCATGGCGAATCAACGCACAAGAAAATGGAAATGGCGTTCGAGTGTTTCAGAACCTGCAATGCGAGCGCCAGCATGACAAGATCTGCACCACAAAGCAGCCATGGTAGATACAATGACAAGATTCGTGATGTTCGTTATCTCCTTTAATCAAAGCCCCTTCTCCTCCGCCATGCTCTTGATCCTCCTCCGGCTTGTTGGATAAAGAGAAGGCCATGGAAATTATATGCCCCAAGCGAAATCCAACCTTTGAAAGAAAGCAGCGTCGTGATTATACTATGTGGCGGGCAATGGTGGGCATGTAGTACCGCTTGTGGCTGATAACTGCGCTCGAATTGCATCCGAGGACGTGTGGCAGTATCAAATTATTTCAAAGTTCGTAACAGGCGGGAAGAGGTAGGCGCTGGGATAGGAGGGCTTGCGCCGGATCAAGAACAATTGATTTGAAGTTGTTGACAAGAATCAGGTCCGTACTGCTGGGCAGCAGGGTTGAGAAGTCTGCTTGAATCTTATGATTTTGTCGTCAACATATCCTGGTGGATCCTGATAACATATCAATAACTGCTGCCCAAGTCCGGATATTTGAATTGCTCTTGGCGAACATCCGCCAATGCTGTCTCTTCCAATGCATGAGCGAACTTGATAATCGGCAACTTCTGGATTCCAGGTTCATGTTGATAAAACTCGAAACTCGCGGACCACCGCCAAGTTTGGGTGACAATGAAGGGATCCCAGTGTTTAGAGGCAGGTTCCCCCATGCGCGTCCAGAACTCGAGTCCTGCAAGATGTTGGGTACGTTGTAATTTAGCTGTGACAACAGGCTACCACAAGAGGCCGTGACAAATTGATCCAGCAGCCAGGGACGGAACCGAGATCGCAAACCAGCGATGTTAACATGGTTGCCAGTTCTCAAATTGGAAATATTGCAACAGTCCTCTTCATCAGATAATGTTTCTGGAATCACCAGAGAAGTTGTAGTAGATGCTCAGCATATACCGCCTATTTCTGGCACATTATCAGTAGATATGTGATTATTGGCCGTGAATCTTTCAAAACAGCGTTTTCTGTGGAGCTTCCACGTGATTTCACTCATGATGAGGAAGGAGATGATGTTTATGCAAGAAGCTCCACGGAATATCAAGGATTGGTTGAGATGTGCACCATCATGGTCCATGGACTCAGAAGCAAGTGATTCGGCGTGTTAATCTATTTTCTATTTTCGCCGTCTAAAAAATAGTGGTACTAGTACGTAGAGCTCTCACCTCGAGAATCTTCCTGGTGCATCCAGCCATAAGGGGCCGATTTCTCTGAAGAGAGCGTGTTGGCCGCACAACGGTGACTGGGAGAGACAATAACATCCACAACACAGGGTGTGCAGTGTGCATTATGCATGGTTCGCCTCTGCGCCATGCTGCTGGTCACCACCTTCAGTTATGGATAGTACTAGTCACTTGAATGTCAATGCCAACAGGCAGTGAATCCATGCATGTCAATGCCAACAGTGAATCCTATGATTGCATCGTATGCATGGACATGACAAGTTTACCATATGTTCCTCAGGTATTGGTTTGGTATCAAAGGTTGTGTAGAGAAGAATTGCACATGGAGATAGCATTTGTTTGTGAAATGTGGTCAAAGATTATTGGCTTGTGTGGTTTTGCATGTGTGGTACTAAAATTTGATGTGTTAGTTTAGCAGTCATATTGGCAATTGTAATACTAGAAAGCAAGTGCTTTACATTCTGAGCAAAGATTTCAGGTGTAATAGCAAATACCACGTTTAAGATGTAAAATCCTATGGGACCTACCATACAAATGCTATGAATTTAATTGTATTGCCCTCCATCACAACCATGATTGCTTCACTACAAGCTTGAAATTGCTTCTATGCTCATCAACTTAAAGTGAAATACGTTCCTTTCGCTTAAAAACAGACTGGTAGCACATACCATTGGGATGTATGTGTAATGCATGTAACGTGAGGAAAGTCTTGCTGGGTACTCCGACCAACAATAAACTCAATTGGCCAAAGTAATTAGCTACCTGGTACTGAACCGTACACTTATGATGTTTATATATCTCGAAAACTAAGTAGGTAAATCATGAGTTCGTCAATAAACATAAATAGTGTCCTTACTTGGAGAGGAAGAAAAGGAAGCCCAAAATGAGATCAAAAACTTGCTGCGGTTAGAAGTTGGTTGAGAAGGTTGCCAACGTTGCCTATACTTCCACTCGCTCAGCTACTATAAATCGTTTATGTTTGTTCCAGGTGCCTGTACCTACCATGGACTTCAAGGGGGAACTAGGGAGTTCAAAACCTTCGATCGATTGTTCTTTTTCTTAATGGAAACGACGTGATGGCGGTGGCATAATGGACATAATGATCCCATCCAAGAGCGGTGCATCCGGCAGCTTGGAGCGACATCGGTCCACGATGTTTCTGGATGTTAGTGCCGTAATATGTATAGTAGGATAGTGAACAGTGTCAAGTGTCAACCATAACGGAATGAAGGTTGTACTGTCGTTTGGTACCCGTAGGCGTAGGTGCCAAACATCAGGGATTGGAATTTGATGTGCCGTGACAGAGCCCTGCCACAACACCGGGATCGAGTAAATCATAAGGAACCGACATGTGTGCCTAGTCGACGGGCCAAATAATGGTATTGATGAGCAAAATGAGCATAACCAGTAGGAGACACATGACTGCGACGGATATATCCACACGTCCCTCGTCGGTACAGAATTGGTGCAATCCAAAGCGTGACGAGGTGGCATCGGATATTTCTCCAATGACGCGGCGATAGAGATTCTCATCGACCGTCAAAACATACATGATTTCGTCCTTGTTGTGATGATTGTCGCCGTTATTGCTCTGGATTGGATTACCCTGTTCGACGGACAATATCCCAGGTTCTAAATCTTCATCCATGAGGAGGCGCACCTTATCTTTGGTAGTGTCATCAATATCCGTCCATCTTGTGCCCAACAAAGGGAAGAATGCATGACATTGGATACACTGAGAGTCGAAGAATCGATGGTGTCAACTTCGTCGTCTTCATCTCGCAACCAAAGTTCATTGTCCTCGCCGTAAATATCCGCATGCCGTCGCCATTCCTCATTGAGTTGTTGAAATCGAGCCCGGTATGCTGCACGATGTCTCGGCGGAGTTGGAACCAAGGGATTGTAGACCGACAAACCATAGGTTTGATTCTGTAATGACGACGTCGTCATAGGCGCTGCTGGAGTTTCCTCAAAACCTTGATAAAAGAAGGAACAATCGTTTCGAACCGCCTCTTCTTTAGCGGGTGGTTTGACGAATTCATCTGAAGCGACAGAAGTGAAAAGACCATTATCATTGCTCCTTGTTGTAGTTGTTGTGCGGCCATTATGCTGTTGAGACATTGGATGATCGCTGGATGATGATGGTGTGGGATGAAATAAAGCCAAGGATCGCAATATTGCCAACGACGGCTTGGAGTTGCTGTTCTTGCTCCCGACACTCTCCTCGTCATTCATGATCTCGCCCATGGATGTGTACGACGCGGAATCGTCGTGCTGGTTGTCATCGTCCTCGGGAATGCCATCATTGACATTACCGCGATCACCAGCCATTAATATGGAGGCGGAGGGCAATGTCGATGGAAGCTTCCACTTTCCCCACCATTTAGATGATTTGTTGTTGTTGCTGTTGTTGGCTGTCGACGACGACGAGGACGATGTTGCCGCTGCTGCTGCTGCTGCATCTGCTGGACTGCGATGCAACAAGAAGGGCGACTCATGATATCCTACATTCAAATCGCGGCCATCTCGTCCCAATACTGCCATTTGTGGTGTGATTGTTGGGGATGTTGTTGTTGAACGACTCATCGTTCTTGGTTGTTGTTGTCGTCTTTGATCGAGCAATCTCAAAAGCAAGAACGAATCTTGTGTGATGGCAATTTAAATCACCAACAGCAGTCAAGAGCGTTGTGTCGTTCGTTGTTGGTCGTGTTCGTTCTTCTACTAGACCTACTCGTACCGCGTAGGGAAAAATGCAAGTCTGTTGAGGTGAGTGGGATACAGGATACTACTACAGCTGGAGGTACGAGAACGGAGTACTGAGTAAACCAGTACTGTACGTAAGTCTCGAGTAAAAGTCGTTGCAGGTGCGCAATGTACGCGTAGGAATTGTACGATGCTGGTACTACGGTAAATTGCTGTCGCAGTAATGGTACAGTGTGGCACGTTACCTACGCTATTGAATCAGAAACGGCGCATTGACGTGCGAAGTGTGATCGAGTCGACCGTTGGCAATCGGTGGACAAGGCGTTGAAAGCTTTTTTTTATGAATACGCTGGAGTAACAGTAATCCAGTAGTACTACGTAAAACTTGTACATCGTGTACTCCTGTCCGTTACATGACGAGTGAGTGATGTTATCATGGATGAAGGTCGCGCGGGATAGCAAACCCGTCAATTTGTTCCGTCGTTTTCGCTCTCTCTCTAGCTTGTGTCCTTGTAAACAAAATGTAAAAAAATACTACTATAGACTTACCTCCAGTCAAAACTTTTGCAAAGATGCATAAAGTACCCAACCTGCTGCTTTGTTGTCATTGAAATATTGCATCGTCTTCAAGGATGCTAATTACAAGCAAGGTAAACCATGAAGCACATGATGTGGTGACTTTCTCACTGGCATCTGCAGTCATCAAGGCCATGCGGCAGTTTTTACACAAGTGCATCTTGAGTCCTCCTCTCCAAGTGATCAATCAATAAGTTTGTCCGCTTGCTTATACCTTTGTTCACTGCATGGCTGCTGCTGTCCCTGTCAACCCTCAAGAACTGTTTTGTCGACCATCCTCCAGTAGGGTGCTGAGTCTGACAATGCTGACTTAAAGCAATGGCCCTGATTGCAATATCTTGAGTTGTGCGGTCGTCCCGCATGGTGGTGTTGTTGGCAAAAGTGGAAGCAAATGCAATGTGAATCTCAGTAGATATCACATCTTTCATTTGCGAATATATTTGCATTACAACTCTTTCAATGATAACCAGAAAATTGGAAAGTCTTGGAGCACATCATAATAACTGATGGTACAGCTCTTGCTGTTTCACTCTTCGCAGAAAACATCCTTCATCCTGATGTTGCACTTTTATTGAGAGCAAGACTATCTGTGGGTATCCTGCTTCAACTGTTAACATTTGTTCATGATAGTCCAAAGTATTGTAATCTGGCATGTTTGTGATAATGTTGAGTGCTACATGGTCCAATTAATCCCAGTGCTGCTGGTGATTAGTAAACGAAGTCAACATCAAAGACAGAGTCACATTGTGAGACAAATGTGGTGCTATAGTAAATGACAATTCAAACAGAGGCAATCTTTAGGGCAATCTTTATTCCTTTTTAACCAAGGTAGTATTGTCAGAGACTCGATTACAGGGGATGCATATCCAATACTATACTTGATTGCAATGGGTAGAATAGTACTGCTGGACTAAATCATCCAAAATGTTCTCTCCAGAGGTTTCTCAATATCCATCTCATCTGTAGGGCCAAATCCAGGAGGCTTAGGATTGGCGATTCCTATTGGAAGGGAAGAAGCAACATCTGGCTTGAGGGGTGAGCACTGCTAGCTAGTAGTCACGCTGAGCAAAGTTGTATGGCTCATGCTTGTTGGCTTTATTTGATCATGTCACACAACTAATGTGGACAGCCAGGAATGGCGACCCAACACTCCAATGACGACGAACAAAACCTCAAGTACGATGAGGATCCTCCAAATCGTGGAAATACAAGAGTTGTAATCAGCCCTCTCGTCACATTAAATTTCTTTAGCTCACCTGTCGGTCGTCGGAGAATTTGTTAACGGTAAATAGGCCGAAATTTTTGAGGAGGTTCTCTTCCCGCAACTTCAATCCTGTTTTTGTCGTCGAAGCGGTCCATAGTCCAAAACTCCGACAGTACGCCTGGTACCCATACGAACCAAACCTGTCTTTGCAAGAGGTATTTTGTTTGATAGCACTGGACACTGGAGTTCCATACTCTATACGAAATGTCAGGTCAAGAATCAAATTGGCGTGACCCAACGTTGCATTATGTCCCAATCGTGACCTTGGCTCTTGAGGGCATATTCGGAGCACGAGGCATTAAAAAAGAGTCATGGTGCCCGTCAATGCATGTCACTTTTGTCACGTTTCTCGATCGCTGTGTATCGAATTTGAGAAACCAAGATGCCGACGACAGCGCATAAAGGTCATAATTCTTCCTAACTGCGACTTGAGATCTTTTATTTCGATTCGAATCCTCGACTATGATACTCGTAGAAATAACATTCTCAATAAGTCTTAAGACTCTTCCTATAGGAGTGGGTTTTTGAAATCTATATGTAGAACAGGTGCAAGTATCCTTCCCTCGGAGTATGGCTGGTTTCACCCTCAACCCTCGCGAGGTAGATCTTGGTACCTTTTGTACAGACGTTCATTAAATTCTATAGTAGATATTTTTGGTGAACATTCTCTTTTTTGAGTCCACTCTCGTATCTGCACGCGATGGCACCACCTCCTCTCTCTTTATTCAGCCTTCCTTCCTTGCGTTGGCCAAAGTCAATGCACATCCATGCGAATTGACCTTTTTCATGAGCTGCTCGATGTCAAGTAACATAAGTTGCTGTTCTTGCTGGGATGAGTGAACTAATGCAGCAGTAGCAAGGCTTCCACCATCAGTCGTGCAATGTGTTGGTGGATGGTGGTGTGTCGTAATTCACCGTGTAGCATCTTGTGCTTGAAAACCTGTTATGGCATGAGGTTTTCAGAAGAATACACAGCGTTGTTATAAGGAGGGGGTCCCAAACCATGTTGCTGTCATTGGCATTCGCAGTCCAACTGATTAACAAGCCCACCGCCGGTAGCGTCGTATGTCTCTTCGAAAACTTGAGCGATTGAAACTCACAGATACGCCTTGGCTGCGGCGCAAGTCGGTCGGCACGAATTAAAACAAGAGTCCTATGATTATCATGCTGCTGAGGCAATTTATCTCCAGTGAGGGCGGTGTGATCCTGGCATACTCTATGGATGCGATATTGTCTATGATGACAAATCCTATCATTGTATGCGACATTGATTTGGAGTTCCTGGTGGTCGATGTACAAGTGTGCATGCCGCCCTATGGTCATCGTCACACTTGCAGTTAGGAAGGAGGTGTAGTGAAAAAAATGGTCACAGTGTAGTGGTAATGTTTAACTTCTCGAGTCACAAATTGTGCTGAGTTCTTATCAACAGCTTCCGACCAATCCAACCTATTTTGAAGGATATTGTACTTGTTTATGAAGGACTTGAAATCAGAGTACTTCTGTTATATCATGGCCAACTATGCTTGCTTGCAAGGAAACCCTGTTGAGGAATCGCTATTTTGCGATGTACAGTTGCATCCCGCAATCCGCAGGGTTTGTGATGCGGTCTCAATTCAGCAAAATGTGAACACCACGTGAACACATTAACTTACAACTGTTTCTGTTTCTAATCTGCATCGTACAATGCACAATTTGAGCAAAGAGCGATTGTCCAGAGGAGTCTGAATCAAATCAAGTACAATTGCTGACAAGACGAGCGGCCAACGACGACTGGTAGCCAAATCTGAGCTAACGACATGATGCCAAACAATCTGCGAAGGACACGAGCGTCTTGCTGACGATCGTGATCATCCCCTTCTCCATCCTCTGCTCCATCTTGGCCTCCCCGTTATCATTTTAGATGATGCAGCTCTTATTTTCCTGTCGGAGATACAGTCGTCATCGAACAAATACCATTCTGGTTGTAAGGCGTCAAAATCTTTCAACACATGATTGGCATGTGTTGAACGCTGGTCATTGAATGCTGACTTCTTGAACAACAGCGTCCGTGGATCTCACATCCTTGCGAAGAATGTTAGGTGCTGGACTCACTGTTAATGAAGCACTTGACATCTGTGGAGTACATGCAACTGAAAAACGGTTGCAGAAAATGTTCGCAAAAGGTGCTCCTTACACTTGCCAAAATATTTGCAAGTGTGCGAGGACTATCGTCCTCACTCATATTATTCGATCCCTCGGGCAATGAAGAAGTCTATTTTCCTTGTGAGGACGATAGTCTTCATGTTCGTGATTGCTTCGCAGCCGTGTAATCCCATGGTCAATGCCCTTGGTTGCAACGTGATAAAAATTCATTCTGGTGACGTCATGCCAAAGAAAACACTTAAGGGGTTTCACTTTCGACGTTGAAAACATACTATAGGCTACCTGCCGATTCTTTATGGTGAAACCAGCCATATATATTTTGTTGCTCTCGACCTTCGCGACGTCTGCCAGTGTCAATATCAAAATGGCAGGGAAGGACGACATTCCTATCGAAGGGCAAGCCTGGACGAATGCAGCTCCGCTGCGAACCTCTGGAGGAACTAACATGGCGGGTCTGCGGGAGGAGTTCAAACGATCATGTAGCCAAATCAATATCGGCTTGGTAAAGGAAGCGTCGATGGGTGTCGAAGCGCCTCTCCGGTCCCCAATCAGGACGACTGCAGCTCCAAGGCGAACCTCAAGAGGGACTGATCTGGGGGCTCTAAGGGAGGAATTCAAAAGGTCATACAGCCAATTGCATTTGGACCTCGCAAAGGAAGCTTCGGTTGAAATCAACAATCCTACCCAGAGTCCTACCTCAACGATTGCAGCTACAAGGCGAACCTCAAGAGGGCCTGATCTGGGAGCTCTGAGGGAGGAATTCAAAACTTCATACAGTCAAATGCATTCGGACCTTTCCAAGGAAGCTTCGGTTGAAGTAAACTTTCCTATCAGGAGTCCAATCCCGACGAATGTAGCTCAAAGGCGAACCTCAGGAAGGACTGATCTGGCTTCTCTACGGGAGGGATTAAAAAAGTCTTACAGCCAAATGCATATGGACCTTGCAAAGGAAGCGTCTGTTGAAGTCAACGTTCCCGTTCCTATCTCGAGCCGAACCCCGACGCATGCAGCTCCAAGGCGAACTTCAGGAGGGACAGATTTGTCGGCACTACGGGAAGAGTTGAAAAGGTCCTGCAGTCAAATGCATATGGACCTTGCCAAGGAAATTTCGGTTGGTGTCCAAGCCACTCCATTGCGACCTGATATGGCGGCGCTGCGTGAAGAATTCTCGAGGTCTTGCAGCAAAATCTATGACGGCTTGGAAGAAGAAGCGTCGCTGACAGTCGACGTTGCTCGGACATCAAAATCAATGAGTGTTAACGAAGATCCCACCGCGAACGATCGTTTGCTTGCTGATGTATTGCAAGGAACCTCAGGAGGAGCCAAGGATATGGAGGCTTGAAGGGAGGAATTTGCGTTGTTCTGTAGCCAAATCAAGAAGGGCTTTGCCAAAGAAGCGTCGGTTACTGTCGACATTGCTCGGGCGTCCCAATCAAAGACTCTGATACAGAAGGTGCTTTTGACGTTTTGGAAGAGGTAGTTAAGCCGATACGATGTTTTACATACTCAATGGTACGAAGCGATAGCATCGTAGGCTTTGCCATGGCTACTTCTGTTGAAACAGATCTCTTCTGCGCAAGAGCATAACTCGGATTGGACAGGAGACATCAGGTCGAGCACATCACGTCATATATTTTTGGACGCTATCGGCATCTACTCCACAGCGACAGCCATTCGGAGAGGGGAGGGTGAATGGAGTGAAAAGCAGTCTATCCGCAACTTCATCGTAGCCGAGATTTATACTCCATCCAGCGATGTTCCTTGTGGCGTCTGTCCTGGACCACCCCTTACTAGCTCCAATTGCAAAACTACGGAAATTGTTTTCAAGTCGGACGCCATCCTCCCTCCAAATGCGATTGCCATGGCAAGTCTTTGAACTGTGTGGCTGAAACTTGCCCAAAGAGCGGTTTCATACCTGACGGGCAGTCTTATTGGTATAGCAATGATCCTCCCTGTCCTCCATTGGGTATTGTGGGAGATACACGCGATAGTTGTGTTCCTGCTGTCAACAGCAAAATTGCCAGTATGGAGCTTTGGAATGGTAAGCCACCAGTCTTCACGGCACTGGCGTCTTGTTGTAGTGTGATTACGGCTTTGTCATATCTTGTTTGGTCGTCTTATCATTGTTGGCACTCCAACGTCTCCGTCCATTGATCACAGGCGCACCAGGATGTCACATAAAAAGGTAATGAATTTACGAAGCGCCGCAATTGATAACTCACACCATCTAGATCCGCCGACACCGGCCTCATGCACGGTCGCCCACATTGTCACTTAAGAATAACGTCCAAGAAGAGATTTCGAGCTCCACTGCGCGAGGGCGCCGAGACGCTAGCCTGGAAGGGGTTGTTTTCACATCAAGTTGCACATCCGGCAGGGAACATGCATTCATGAAACAAGGTGCTATGGACATTATCAAAAACAATTTCATTCAACAACCAACTGGTCTCCACGCCAATTCTCGACTCCCGTTCGAGTCACTCGTCCGCTTCCACTCTTCCGCGTTGCGGCGACGCACACACAGATTAGCATGCTCCTCAAGAAGTCTGGCAATATCAGTCATATTACAATTGCGGGCAATATCAAGAGCTGTTGATCCTGCAACATTCTTTAAAATTGAATCCACGTTTTTGTGTGTCAACAAGGCGGAAACCACGCCCAATCTGCCGTTAAGGGTCGCCCAGATAAGGGCGGAACATCCGATGCGAGTTTGAAGATTAACATCCACCTTGTCGTGTTTTAACAATTCAAGAACAATGTCCACCTGATCGCATCTACTTGCCCTTATGAGGGCTGTCTCACCATAATTATTTGCGGCGTTCACATCCACCTTGTCGCGTTTCAACAATGCACGAACAACCTCCAAACGACCATATCGGGTAGCCCAGATGAGGGCTGTCGTACCATCCGTATCCGCAACGTTCACATCCACTTTGTCGTGTTTTAACAACTCAAGTACAACTTCCAAGTGGCCTTCTTGGATTGCCTCGATGAGGGCTGTCGCACCATTTTTGAAATCGCGGACGTTCACATCCAGCTTGTCGTGATTTAACAATTCACGAACGATTTGCAAATGACCATATTGGCTAGCCCATATGAGGGCTGTGTTGCCATCCCCATCAGCGACGTTCACATCCACTTTGTAATGATTTAACAATGCCCGAACAACTTCCAAGATTCCTCCTTGGGTTGCCCATATGAGGGCAGTCTCATCATTATTGCGATCACGGACATTCAAATCGACCATGTCATGTTTTAACAATTCACGAACAACTTCCAATTGGCCTACCGTACTTGCAATGACGAGGGCTGTTCGGCCACGCCATTCCTTGAGGTTCACATCAACGGTGCCGCGTTGCAACAACTCACGAATAACTTCGACTCGGCCCGTATAGCTTGCCATAATGAAAGCTTTTTCATCATCAGCATTACTTATGTTATTGACATTACGGCAAGGTTGGCATAAGTGACGAATGGCACGTCGGCAACTCCGGATCATCTTCCTCGGGTTAAGTTCGACAGTTGCTGACAAGGTGATGTCTGTGGACTGTGTACGACGTGTGTGCGATGTGATGCGATGTTGTAATCTGTGATGGGTACACTTGGTATTTTGATGTGAAGTGGCAAAAAAATGCGTGATATTGTAATTTCCCCTATGATTTAATATGATCCAAATTCCAAATGCACCTACAATATGGTGAAACCGTGAAACCGTGAAACCACAGACTACTGGATTGCAGTACCACATAAAAATGGCTTAGAACCAACATATTTCCTCAAGTTTACACCAAGTGATGCAGATGCCGCTTAGATTGTACAGATCTCTCAATGCTTACGACAAAGGTTGAGTTTCAATTAAACATATTAGAAACATGAAGGCGGAGCAATGCATTGAGACTGTGGCCTAATGTGGCAGAGTTCATCTTGGGCCAATTCTAGAGAAGTACGAGGCACTAAATGCCCATCGTTCGGGGAATACCAGTAAAGTGTACACACCAGTGGTTTTCGTTTGGATGTGAAGTCGAGGCCAAACTGCGCGCACACACAGACACACACATGGGGCAACAATATCCTCGTGACACGGGCCTTTCTCACAACTTTTCTGAGCAGCCACATCAGGATGCCAAAGATTATGTTTGATCGATAACGAGTGCAGTGTAGATCGACGGTGTGCAACGGAACTACCTCACCAAAATGTTTGAGAGTGCTCACTCAGTGCACCTCAGTCATGAGAGAAACAGGAAACAATTAATGTTCTTCAGGCTTTCGTACTGCTACGCCGAACAGAGTCCCATAGCTCATGATTGTATGCTGGCAATGGATTTTTCATGTCATCATCTCAGTCGAATTCCGCAAAGAACGAATCCAGTACTTCACCATACTTTGGTCCATCCTCCAGCAATCCATGGTGGGAACACCTCTTGAGGACTCGAAATCGAACCTGCTGGATGGTTCCAGGCAGCAATAGTACCTCCTTCCAACGCGCAGAGCATTCCTCTGTTACAAAGTCATATTCACCGCGCAGAATCAACATGGGCGGCAAACAGGCTCCTGATGCCGACGATGATTCCATGTTTGTGATATCAGAAATGGGAGTTGCCTCCCATGTCTTGATGGCATCTGTACCACGCCAGACCGTTCCAGCATGAGCATAGGCGTCCAACAGAGGTTGTGGTGATGCAGCCATTCGGCATTGATGTGTCATGCGGAATCGTTCCTGTAGTGAAATACCCTCCAATGTTGGATCCTGAGCAAGTGCATCCAAAAGTTGATCATACGTCTCCTCCACTCTCTTGACACTTGTCGGAGTAGAGGATAGTACACAGGATAGGCAAACTGGATCTGCATCCTTAGCAACGTTGAGCTGACTTTGTTGCGTCCGTCGTTTCAGATATTCGTAGGCCAGAATACCACCAAAGCTTTGGCCGTACAAATGAAATCGTCTGATTCCAAGTATCTTCAACAAGGCTTCCAAGTCATCCAACGCCATGTCGATTGAATAACATGCCTTATCGTTAGGCTCATCACTCCGACCACATCCAATTTGATCGTAAAATACAATCGATCGGTACTCTACCGCTTGTTCGAGAGGATACAAATAGTCGGCAGGTAGAGATGGTCCACCATGTAGGACCACGACGGGAGCGGCTTGTCGCGACGATAGTGTCATGGGTCGAACTATACGGTATGCCAGTTTGTACTCATTGCCATCTGAACGCGATACCAGCAAAGTACCCGTATTCGTAGCAGCGGCGAATAAGCTGCTGCCAACACTGTAAGAGTGACGGTGATGACGCGGCCTGGACGAACGATCATGGCGACCATGCAAATGTTTGGTTTGATGAAAACTGGGAGGGGCGCCAACAAACCCAACTACCTGCTCAAGTTTGCAGAATAATAGAAGAAGAGAGAGTAGAAGCATGCTCCGGTGTTGGCAGGATGCCATTGTCGACCTCATCAGTTTTGTGACGTGTTGTGCCGTAAAGTTTGTTTGTGAATTAGAATGGATCAAAAAGATAAAAATGTAATTTTTTCCGAGGCTACTGTCTTATTCGTCAACTCTACGCCACTACCGGTAGCACTGGTGCTAGTACTTCGGACTCAATTCACCAGTTCGCCACTCAACTCTCGCCGTGTTGTCCAGTGGCAAAACGTTGAGATATACTGATGGTCTACAGCATAATGACCAAAAGACACCAAATGAGAACCCTAACCAAAAATCAAATGGCACTCTTTTTTTTGGAACAGAGTGGTACAGTTGTAGCTGCTTGACGAATGTACAAGTTAAGATGTTATGATAGAGGGTGAACGGGTGAACTGTAGTGGGACCTCGAGCCCCCACCCAACTATACAGGACTACTTGTTCAGAATCTTGTTGAGATCATTGTCACTCAATTCCATTCGAAATGGCACTGAATCTGTCCCTGCCTTTGGGACTTTTGGCGTCGTTGCAATAAAGTCAACAAACAAATCCAGGTTTTGGTATTTTTCGAGTACCTCCACCACACCTTGTAAATGCATAAGGTAGGCCAGTTCCGTTTCATGCTGGCATTTGCGCGATCCAAATGCCACTGGAAGGATCGTACAGTAGACCGAGTCACCAGCAACTCGTTGAAAATCCACATCCAGAGCAACACCCCATTTTGCCACTAGCAAATCACGCAGGGCATAGCCATCAAACTCAAGTTGCTTTGTTTGTTGACCATCATAGTTGGGTCGTTGTCATCATCAACAACATCATTACTGGATAATGAGGATGCTTGATTGGCCACTGCCTTTCGAAAGTTCCCTAACGATAATGCATCCTCGTCCTCCTCCTCCTCTTGTTGACTTTGTCTTGCGTTCGCAGCTTGTCTAGCCTTTTTCCTCATTCGTCGTTCGCTGGGACCATAGGTTGACATTTCAATAACTTCCTCCCACAGTAGGGAAATTCCATTCCAAACGTTCGTCCTGTTGTCATTATTGTTGGAACGCTCCGCTCCCAACAACAAGAACCGATTCCGAATGCACGACTGTATCTTGTGAGTAGCATAATGATGATGATGATGATGATGGGGCAAAATCAGAAATGAATGGCATTTCAATATGAAAACAATAAAGAGGGTCAGCAGTAGCATGTCATTTCTACCAGTAACAACAATTGGGTGCATGTTGACAGCTGGCGTGCGATGAGTTCGCATTTCGCATATGGAGCGAAGCTATCTTCGGTGACATGCGCCGAGTGCTGTTCCATGCCGCGCGTGCACGAATTTGTTCTGCGCAGTCATGCTCTTCCAAAAACTCACGGCCAAATATGTCGCATTCGTTGTTTCTATTCTTCATGCATCATGCCTGTTTGCCAAATGTATCATACGCTTAGTTATGTGTAGGAAACATGTCCTTGGAAGGACAAGCCATGGTTCGTTGTCCGTGGAAAAGTCCCTCGACAGATAGATGAAGATGAAATCGACAGTAATAAAACGTAAATAGTAAATATTCGAGTTTAAGAGGAAGTTAGGAGGAGGCAAGTTTCTTCAAGGGGCATATCCATGTCTCACACCGAAAATGTCAATGAATGTAGATGTATTGGTAGACCTTTCACGAGGTTCCTATTCTGCGTCCAGGAGTCATTGAGGTCGTTAATTCATATCATTGGAACAACAAAGAAGGTCATCTACGAGACAAATTGTAGACAAAGCTGGAGCTTTTTTTGGAGGAAAGACACGAGCATGTTGGTTTGGCTTTCCGGCCAGCGATCATACTATATATATGTATGTAGTCGTACAACTTAACGGGAAGTCACATGGGGCGCTTCCTGCACAACGCACCATTATCTTGAACCACGCCAGTATCGAAAAGGAACACTATATCAATCTACGCTTTATTGGCATTTGCCAATCATCGTTGCTGCCGTGGCCGTCGCTGTATACATTCGAATAGAGTGACGCATCGAACGCAGGTACTGAGTCCATTGCATATCAATTTCGGATCGATCGTGTTGCCATTCATGGATTCACTTCAAATGCTGCATTTCGCAGCTAGCATGGATCAATCATCGAATAATTCGGCACCAACCACAGCATCGAAGGCTAGACAATATCAGTACGCAGATGACAATACAAACAGGTCGTTATCATATTGGGATGATCTTCGAATATCAGGAGGTGAAAGTGTTGAATTCTCAACATCCTCGGCTGTCATCAAAGTGGATAGCTATCGACTTGCTCACATCTTGAGCATAATGCCGAGTACGCAAATCACGAACGGAGTCAAGAGTCCTGCGACAACGAATATTTACATTGAGGCTGCCGGATTTCTGGCGATGCATCATTTCAACCAACGATCAGACCAGGTTTTGCCGTACTTGTCGGAACGACTAGCGAATTGCAATGTTTACTTGACCATGGACATGAAGGATTCTTCATTTTCTCCCATTCAAGCATCACGCCTTCTCTACAATTCACGTGTTGAGAAACGCTCCCTTCAAAATCCTCAACCAGTATCAATTTTGGGAGATTTTCGCTCCTCCTCATCTGTACCACTTTCCATTATTTCAGGATCCTACAACATACCGCACATGAATTGTGCTTCCACATCATCTTCTCTAGAAAATAAGGACCAATCTCCCACATTCATGAGGACAGTCCCGACCAATGCCGTCGATGCCCGTGCCGCGGCATTATACTTTAAACAACACTTGCACGTGACTCGATTGGGTGTTCTCTTTATCCGAGACGCGTACGGGAGCCAATTTGCCAAGGATTTGGCATCTGCCGCGAGTGAACAAAACATTATCATCAAGGCCGTCCCCTATGAAGGTGGTGATGTTGAATCCATACGGAGGGCCATGCTGGAACTCAAGGGAACGGGAATGCGATATATGTTTGGTATAATTTCGGCGGCGACGACCAGCGTCAAAATGATTGTGACAGAAGGGATGAATGCCGGTGTTATTGGGAATCCACTGTATTCGTGGCACTTTGGTGATGGATTTGCCCCACTCCTGTTACCTTCGTTTTACAATACGACGCTCCAAGCGACGGTCGCAGAGGACCGCGCCATTGCACAAGCCCTTTCCGGAATTGGTGTCATATTGTTCAGTCCACCGCCGTATCCTCCATTTGAACAAGCCATGGCGGAAATGGGGAAGGATCAAGAGCTTATTGATTACTATATTTCGAGGCATGATAATTTGACGACTTTTGAAGGTTTTCACTTTGCTGCGACGCCCTCTCTGTACCAGTACACGAATTACGATGCAATCATGTCCTCGGTATCGCATTGTGCGATTCCCAGGAAGAGTTCATTACTTCTGATCAAATGTTGCTGCAAGTCAAATCAACTCAATTTGAAGGCGTATCCGGACCAATTTCTTTCGATCCAGTGACTGGCACAAGAACTTCGAATGGATTGGCGTTCAATGTCATGAATGTGGTCATTTCCGCCGACGATGAAAGCATTGGGCTTGACGTGCGAGCATCTGCACTAATACGCGTAGCGAGCGGCAACGTCACAATTTTGTCACCATTTGTTTTCAACGGAGGCTCATCGGAACGTCCCATGGAGTTGCCGCCAATCGAAGTGTCCAACAATGACCTACCGTTGGGAATTCAAGCATTCATGTGGTCCTTGTCAGTTTTGGCCATTCTAGCGTCAATCGGTTTCGCTGCTTGGACGATTTGGTACCGACAAAAGCACGTGGTTCGTTCGTCGCAACCATTCTTTCTCCTCATGTTGTGTGCCGGAACATTGCTCATGGCATCCTGTATCATACCAATGAGTCTACAAGAACCAATACCACAGGCAGGGTTGGACGCCGCCTGCATGGCTACTCCTTGGTTGTTTGTGTTGGGGTTTGGCACTGCGAGTTCGTCTCTTCTCTGCAAGTCGCTCCGTATCAATCTATTATTTCATCACTCTGTCAAAATGAGGCGGAAGAATGTCACCATCCGGGATGTCATCTACCCGTTTGTCCTTGTTTCGATAATTAATGTTGCTCTTCTGATAAGTTGGACTGCTACCGCACCTTTGACATGGATTCGGTCGGATCTCATGAACTTTGACAAGTACGGCAGGTCGATCGAGTCTGTAGGTCGATGTGGTTACACTGAGACCGAAGCAGATCGAGCCTTCGTCGGAACTCTGTTTGCCGTCAATCTGATCTTTGTCGTCATTGGCAATTATCAAACCTATCGGACACGAATGATGCCAGCTGAATTCAACGAGACGAGCTACATTGGCCTGTCGATGCTTAGTGTTCTCGAAAGTTTACTTATTGGAGTTCCTATGATTTTTCTGTCCAAGGAAAGGCCGAAGGTCGACCTTGTGGTTCGATCCATTCTCGTCACTCTCCTATGCTTCGCCATTTTACTCCCTCTATTTGTTTCCAAGCTCCGACTGATCAATGTTGAGCAATCACGGTCATTGACGGTGTCTGCCTGGAAAACATCCATGCAACAAGGGTCTGGCGCACGTCACAGCGCAAATGTTGGTCGTCGCTCCAGTGGCGCCAGCGTCCAGAGTCTTCCTCCTTCGGATACGATTGAAGCGATACGAGCGAGAGTAGCCAGTGCGAATTTAAAACGAAGCTCCCTGTCGAAAGCTGCCACTGCAGAGGTCGTCCCTGTCTCGAGGTTGAGACAATCGAGTTTTGATGACTCGTTAGGTGGACTTTCGACATCAAATCTAGATGGAAGTTCTCGTGTCTCATTTGGTGGCCTTTCGACTTCTCGCTTTGATGAAAGTGCTCGTCCCCGCAATCGGAGTTTTGATCTACCGACAATGGACGAGGGTTCGAAAGAGCATGTTCTGAATGAGTAGCATTGGCTATGCCGAACAGCATTGCATAGAACACGCTTTTCTTGACGATCGCGTACCGTCAATGAAAGTTTAAAGCCAGCTCTGTCGTGATTATTTGCGGCAGCTTCACTTCCTCGATGTCATCGTCATGAGCATATCATAACGAGGCGATTCAACAGTGCCTGCATTTTGGGGTACAATTCAAAGTATCGAGGGAGTTCGAACTTACAGTGCGGGGAGTCCGCGGAAGGGCCTCCTTTCCTGAAGCATCTAAGTGAGGCGAATCCTTCGAAACCACAGAGCAATCAGAATTATGACAACTCCAATGACCAGGGATGTTACCAACCACGAAGAAAGGAAGAGAACCATGATCGATAGACTTTGGGAAGATGTAGATTGCAACGCAACTTATGTATTGTTATATCCATATTCTACCGTACAAGGGGTCTGTCAAAAATGAGGAGAGCACCTTGATTACGCATTGACGTGAACAGTCTGCTGTTTGGTCAAGACAAGTCACAGAACGGTGACTTGAAGATTCACGGTGCTCCGTGCTTCCAATACCACAGACTCCCAGACTTCATTACTCGCAAAGCTATACACATATGCTCCAATGCTAAAGTAGTCAATGTGAACTATCCGTTGGGAATTTGAGACTAAGGCTCATAAGACATGGTGAATGAGAGGTACAATGACGACGCGGGCCGAACATTCTCGGAGTCAATCTAAGCATTAAAGAAATTGTTGAAATAGAGCATGGTCTTTAACGATTCTTCCATTGATACATGTCGTCTACGATGCGGTTGACCGTTGTGATGGGTGAGGTAAACATAAGATTAAAAAACAGAACGGCATACAATCCTCACTCCCTCCATTTCAGTGTCATGATCATATCATCTCGTGGCCTTTGAACGAGACCAACACGCTCTGGGACGAGCTCATAGTCGGGAGGGAGTTCCAACGAAAAGTGCTTGACAAGTTGCGCCAATACCAAGACGGCTTCGGTCATGGCAAATTTCGTGCCGGCACAGGAACGAGCGCCACCTGAAAAGGCTAAAAAGGCTTTGCGATTGGCTGGGGCGATTCCATCCTTGTGGCCTCCAGCACTGGGCGACGCGACAGTGTCGTTCTCAAACCGCTCCTTCCATACCCCGTCTTCATCTTGATACGCCCATCGATCAGGGCGAAATTCGGCAGGGCGTTCAAAGTGTTCCTCCATGCGCTGAATGGTCCAGATGGGGATCATTGCGAAGGTGTCCGGAGGCAGAGTCAATCCTCCGCTGAGTGTCAATGGTTTTCCAACGTTCGCGAAGTGAAAATGGCTGGAGGGTATAAACGCAGCGTTTCCAATAGGACACCCTTGCAGTATGGCAATGCGTCTAGATTGGTCACACCTGCTTGAGCAATCTCAGCCAGGCACGTCTTCTCCACGTCTGGAAACGTCGCGATATGGTACAGTGCGTACGTCAATGTGATGGAAGTCGTATCGTAGCCTGCAAACAGCAAGGACATGAGCACGTCCGAAACTGCAGTCTCGGAAAGGTGACTGCTGTCAATATTGTCCTTGCCCTCCTCCATGCCCAGCAAAAGCCCATTCAGCAAGTCTTTGGGGCGTTTATCCTTCGGCATGGCCAATCGTTCTCGGACGAGCTCTCCCAGAAAATCTTGTAGAAGCTTTCGTTCTCGATGGTGACGACGATTTCGCGCTGTTGGAATCCAGTAGAAATAATCTGTCACAGACGACGGATTGAACAGTCGCCTGCTCAACTCTTCTCCCAAGTAATCAAATGCAATGGCGAGACGAAGGTTGGAGCTTGCTACAGCAGCCCAAGTCTCGACTTAGGGCGGTTTGACCAAAAATATCAATGGTAATCATCTTCATGAGGGCTCCAATATCTCTCTGAATTGGTTCGTGGGAATTCCCATGTTCCTTGAGTGACGCGAGCAATACAGACATTACCTTTAGAATTTCCGGCTGTGCCTCATTAAGTGCAGCAGGAGTGAAGGCTCGCAGGATGGAACTGCGATGAAATTTCCATTCCTTCCCAGTGAGAAAACCAATATTTTGGGGACCGAGAAATTTGTCCATGTGGACCCGAAAAGCGGGGACAGGCTTTCGGTAGTTGGATCCATTCAACACGGCTCGTGCATCGTCGACGCTGGTGACAGTAACAGCCTTTCTGGACATGAACCAAAGTGCTGTTTGTCCATATTTGTTGGAATAGTCCCGAGTTAATCGCGGCTGGCCGGTACGAAAGTCTCCACCAAGACTGGAGATGTGACCGAGTAGCCAGTGCGCGTTGGGCGGTGTGGGGAGTGTTGCAAATTGTTTCCTTTGTTTACGAACTTGGAAGACGTAGGTCAGACCGAAATACAGGGCGCTGCCAAGTCCGACGGCGACGGTAACCAGCGATGCAATCGACCATGATGGAAAAGAAGGGATCATCATGGGATGTAAGAAAGGCTGAACAATTCGCTTCGTGCGCGATCTCAATGCTGCAATGTATGGTTGTGTATGAAACTGGTAGGTACTGGTACTAGGACTTAGGTACTCCAGTACGCTTCTCTCTAGAGAGAGTACTCGGAGTATGACATAGGAATTCGTGAGGATCGTGCGAAATAGTGCGAGTGCAGCATGAAACATGAGAATACCCCTTCCATTCTGTTCTTCACAACGTGTTGAATCTTGTACTTGTACTGTACATATATACCTAAACGGTTAGCAACTACTCCCTCCGTCCGGATATAGCAGTCCCAACTAATATTTTAAAGGGGTTCCCATCCGGTGTCTTTCAGTCATTTGGACGTAGGCTGTTGGTATCTTTCTACACGATGGCGAGGCATGCGCTCTCTCAACCGACGCTACTTAGAGAAATTTCCGCATTGTGACAAAAAATTCCGCATAATTGGCATTCAATATGTCATGTCGAATGAAACACATGGAAACGGAACAGTATTCAAAGTAAAGGCCACTAATAGTTACATAGAGTTTTGAATGAGCCTTGTATGAGGAAAAGTGTCCTTGCAATTCGAGACACGATTTTTAATTAACCAAATCCGTTAGTTTTTCCTATATGGTGCGATATTGATTTAGTAAGCACATAAAAGGGGTGAACAATGACCGTTAATGACTTCATGCAAAACTACCGTCAGGACTGCAACCTTTCAGGGACATCCGGAATTCCTTCTTGAACCTCACTGTACCGAGAGTTTTTTTAGGGCTGTCAAATCGAGTCACGTGACACACGACCGCTTAATAAATAACGTCAATGGATACTGGCTGGCGTCATGAATGCAATTGGGGGCTTGGCACGCTCGGAGGTTATTTCTTCTCGTAAATAAGTCCACGATTAGAAAGCATCTCATGAATAAGTTGATGAGAAGATTTCTTCTCTTAAATAAGTTGATGAGAAGATTTCTTCTCGTAAATAAGTTCACGATTAGATACCTTCTCGTTTTTAAGTTGGACTTCTACGAGAAAGTGTATTGACAGGATGAAATCTTCTCTTAAATAAGTTCATAAGAAGATTTCTTCTTATGAATAAGTTCATGAGAAGAATTCTTCTCGTAAATAAGTTCACGAGAAGATTTCTTCTCGTAAATAAGTTCACAATCAGATTTCTTCTCGTAAATAAGTTCGCCACGATGCCACGCTGGCTCGCACGCTAGCCAATACTCTTCCGACATCGTAATGAACATATTCAGTTTTGAATATTGATTAAATTTCAGTTTTAAATCTATGACATACGTATATCTGTGTCACGCACTAACAGAATAAGAAGGAATTCCGGATGTCCCAGGTATCACAGCGTTCTGTAAACGATTTTTTTTGTTTAGCCCCCAGTACGTTTTGTGTTCGTCATGTATAGTTGAAAAAGTCGTAACGGAAGCTTTGGGACCGGGGAGGTCATCTGCGCGAGTTAAAGCCTTAAGAAAAATTTATTTCGAAAATTGCGACCTGAAAACTCAATTTTGAACATTCAGATCGAAACGCATGCATTTGATGTTATACATAGATCGATAGTGTTCATTTAGAGCAATGCAAATGACATGACGTTTCGGTGAAATGCCAGAATTTTCTCGACTGAAAGTTTAAGTGGGACTACTATATTCGGACGGAGGGAGTACTAGCAACCCACCGAAGTCTTCTCGAATAGGATGCTACATGTACATATTTGGTTTGACACTACCGTAGACCGTAGACTACCCTACCCTGACCACCTCAAACCTCAAACTTACCGTAAACGGTGGTAAGCACACTGAACTACCACCTAAAAATGGCTTGGAGTCCCTAAAAGTGCAATATTAACTTCGAATCTGACAACTTATCAGGATATCACAAACGGGGAGAATGTTCCTTGCCATGTGGAGCTCCTGCCTGATATTTGCAGGGAGCAACAATCACTTGAGAGGCATGTCTGCTGATAATGACACTGAAAAATGGACGTTCGCACGTTCGGCAGTGTTGGAATCTACTAAACTTACATTATTAAGCCGGACCTTCTGTTTTGATTTAGACATACCGAAGCCGTATGTTCGTAAATGATTTCGAGAAATCTACTAGATAACGGTTTAATTGCAACTTTCATCACGCTACTGCTATAACTTAACAAGTCAGCATCGTCCGTATTCCGGTACCGGTAGTATCATGTCATCTCGCAACTGTTAGGGTTTGGTTGAGAAGAAAGTCAACCCTGCTGTGCGCCAAGGAACTCCATCTCTAATGCTCACTGTTGAACCCTGAATTGTCGACCTGACTACACAACTATCACGAATGCAATTGCCAATCAATGTCACAACTGAACTTCAGCTGGCAAACTCCAATGTTGCTGGGACTTTATTGAAATTGGAGATCAAAGCCTGGAAACAGAAGCACAACATTCAATATTGAATGAAATCCGATGATCCTGGCTGTGGTCCTCTCCTCCTCGGATCTTGGTGGGAATACTGAAATAATGGATTTATGAAACAAAATGGACATCAGGTAAAGAGTAACGAAGCCGTAAAGTTTGAGTTGAAAAGGGTCGATTGGTGAACGTACCATAACTTCTCAACAATGTACTACCAGGAGTTTTACAAGGAGATGCTGGTCAAGGGAGGTCTTGCTACAAAGAATACTGACAAAGCGTTTCTGGACACTGATGGCGACCCTACGACCACTGACGCCAACACCGCCACAGGTTTTCCAACCAGAGGATACACAATGTGCCGCCCTGACAAGCTCATCTTTGTTGACAAGGTCGGATCCAATACTTCAACAACCACAAAAGATGGAAATGTCTGGGGTGAGAAATTTCTTTGTCTTGTACAATGGCAACCACAAGTTTGAGCTGCAACAAAAAAACTCCCATTTCACGGTGCTTGGATTCACAACTGAAAATTTTTGCTGCCAAAAAGCTGCAAGAAAGTTGGGTGCTTGGGTTTGACGCAAGCGCATCGTGGGATGGAGACGACGAACACTTACAAGAAAGGAATGCGGGCATGGGAAAACCCCTTCCAATGGGACCTAGTACCTATAACGTCAATGGCATTGAGGCTCCAACCTTCACTCTGCTGTGCATCAGAAAGTGGGAGCACTACTGGTGACTTACTGGTTGCTATACTTGAAAGCATCGACAAGCTTGGCGTATTAGAAACTCGCCGCAAACAAAAGCAGTCAGCAATTGATGCCATGGAAACTGGCAAAAGAGTCACCGCTGGTTGCCTTGTTGCTTCTGGATTGCATGCACTAGGTCCTGATTTGTTGAAGGATATTGCTGACCGAGATAGGGTTTGGGATGAAGAAGACGAGTGTGAGAAAATTCAGAAGGAGATACGATAGTTTAGGACCCTGCAAGACAAAGTTTCAGGAACTAGCTCGCAACAAACTGCATGATCAAATGACTGTATCAGAATTGAGGACCATAGTATTGTGGTTTAAGCGCCCGGCCGACTCATCGGCACCAACAAACCGACAATCGTTACTTAGCTACCAGGTTGTGTGACACCTGCGCTCGTGATGAGCCAAAAGAGCCAATTCCGTTCTATGCTCGTACACCATTGCCAATGCCAGCAGAACCCCAAACGATAAGGTAGTCAACAAGAGTACACATCCAGTCAAAACATGATTGTTCAATTGCGTGAGTCAACGATGAGCATGTGCAAGAGAATAGAGTGATCGTCGCAACAACGTTGTGATGACTTGTGAACTCGTCTGAATTCTACAATATGATACGTAGTACACCATGCACACTGCACACCACTCCGAGTTAACTGCGGGAAGTCAGCGTAGCAGTACGAAAAGTACATCCCAAAATTTACGTCGAATGGTATAAAAAAGCTTAACGGAAGAATATAAAAAAGACACGTGTACTAGGATAATTCCATGAATGGCGTTGAGTCCCTAAATCTAAAACGATGCTTGCAAGATCGTCGAGATCTCAATGAATTCATCCTCCAGTACATAAATGATTAAATCGATGTGTACTTCGAAGCATGATCTCCCTCTTCGTCATGGCGCTGAGTGCGTTGCAACTGCTTTTCGTCGAGATATTTTTAGTCGAAAACATTGTTTTTATGGACTCAGCCATTTTTATGTTGTAGTAGTACTTGTACCGTAAAACGCGCCATCCTCCGATATCTTTTCGATTCATGGATGGGCAAGATTCCTAATATGGATAAAGCATAAAATGAAAATGCAAACTCATCATTCTGTGTATTCGATAGTTTTTATACAGCCATATGAGCCTCTCATTTCGCTTTTTCCGAACGACCTGACGTTTCGCTCAAATGTCAGCTTTTTCTCCATTCAAAATGCATAAGGTGAGTTTTTTTCGAACGGAGGGTGCACATAAGATTCCTCCATTTTGGTGCTGACGGCCCTTAATAACTTCCCATGGCTCTTCACTTCCGCCTTTTACGGTAGGCACGGCGTACTTCGTGAGCAATGGAATCTTCGTCGTCCCTGTCATTCGTACTTCCTGACGGTAGGAAGTTTCTCCATGTTAGCATGGGTTTGGTTTCCTTCGAGAGCGGCAAGAATTGGGGCTCTGCGGAACGGCGGCATCGATCGCATCCGGCCGAGGTACACTTGTGGACGTCCAACGTCGTCTCTATCAAGTCAGCACACGCTGCATTGAAGCCGTCTATGAAGCCTTTGCAGTACGCAGCCATCGATTCTTCACTGGTGTAACCCAAAGATGTGGCAAATTCTTCGAGAGCTTCTTGAGAAGGAGGCTTGTTGCTGTCCCTACTTTCGCGATCGCCCTTCCCGTTCCGAAACTCCTTGAACTGAGCGACACGATAGGCATATCCGTCTTTGTACCCTCGACTGTAAGCTTCCTCCGGTCCTCCATCCGGCAGACCATCAACTTCACGTTCCCGGTGCGCGCGTCGCCTGACGATCAGAAGAGCAAGGAGTGCGAGAAGCGCAGCACCGGCAACAGCAGCTGCCACTGCAGCAATGGGAAAGGAAGGCTCAGGCGACCCAAGAGTCACTACCGAAGACCCAGCGTCTGCAGCGTCGTCCCCGCCGTCGCACTCCGAGACATCGTTTGTCATGGAAATGCTTTTGATTCTCTCATCCTTGTCGGCAACGTCATCCAGGGATTGCTCGATAATGGTGAGGACACGGCACTTGACATCAGTAGCGTTTGAGCTTTCTTCTTTTGCCACATAGACAGTGATCCCTCCCTCAGTGCACCCTTCTCCGCAGGATTCACCAGGAACGTCTTCTGGAAGTGCAGACACGGCTAGGAATGAATTCAAGCGACGTCGATCGCTTTTCTCGTCACAAACTACAAGCTCCTCTGCAACAGCATCCAGAAGTGCCTTTTCAATTACCTTGCGTGTCTCATCCATGTCAATCAGGCTGTCATCAATGGCGACATCGTAAGTATACAAAATTTCCACGCCGACAGCATCTTCTGGGACATTTCCATCGCATGAAACAATATCATAGAGCCCAGGTGCCGCGGGTGAACCTGCATCGTCATCATCATCGTCATCATCATCATCATCGTCATCATCGTCGTCATCGTCATCGTCATCGTCGTCATTGCCATCACATCCCTTCTTCCCTCCCTTCTTACCACCTTTCTTGCCTCCTTTCTTGCCTCCCTTTTTTCCACCTTTCTTCCCGCCTTTCTTGCCTTCCACTTCGGTGTAGTCATCTTCCGGTTCATCATCTCCTTGATCAGCAGTACCATCATCGCTACAATCACTTCCGTCGTCGTCAGAGCCGTCGTCGTCATAGCCCTTCTTGCCTCCCTTCTTGCCTCCCTTTTTGCCGCCTTTCTTCCCTTCCTTTTCGGTGTAGTCATCTGCGGCCTCGTCATCGGCTTCGTCATCATCTCCGTGATCACTACCATGATCATTGCAATCACTGCCATCGTCATCAGAGCCATGATCGTCGTTTCCCTTCTTTCCGCCTTTCTTACCTTCCTTGTGGCCTTTCATGATTACCGACTCACCGCCGCAATCACATTCACACTCGTCGTGATAACATTGACAATCGCAATCGTCGTCGTCGTTGGATTTGTACCATCCTTCCTCGTCCGACTCAGCTCGTCTGATACACGTAATGTGAGTAAGAAAAGGATAAAGACAGTGTCATGTTCGAAAAACCTTGGATTCAAAGAAGCAAACTAAAGAATGAAATGTAGGTAAGTAGGATCATCATTTTCCGTAGACAAGCCTAGGTGTGGATCTCCTAAGTCACTCCTTGTCACCACTTCCCTCTCTGTCGAAAGCGCATAAATCGAGACATCAAACTGAATCTTAATGTGAGTGTATCGAAAGAGACGTACCTTTGATTCACGAGGCCTCCACCCAAGCCCAATGTTCGACGAGTATTCTTGTGATCCAGCGCGCGAGAGCCAACTCCGTCTTCGTTCACACCAAGCGATGTTGGATTTGTCCTTGTGGAAGCCAGTCGTCCGCTCTTTTGTACTCTGGCGACGGAAGGGGCTGTCAAGCCGAATATAATGGTCAACGTCAAGAGTTGAGCTGCCTTCATTGGAACTGTTGGATTTTATTTATGCCTTTCGTCGATGCTGCTCAGGGAGACTTGTTTGCCGAACTTTGGCTTTCCTAGAGATCTTCCGTTCCGTTTTCGCGTTCCTTTCTTCACTTTGTCAAGCGCCAAATGTGGTTCGAATTTGCCGGTCTGAGTTGCAGAGAAAACCTGGCGACAGATCACAAATTTGTTGTTTGGTAGAACCAATTTTGAACCGATAGTCGGCTCGTGACACTCCATAAACGAGCTGTGGAACCGTTTCCACTATAGGGGGAAAAGGACGACAATCCCGCGAAACGGAATGTGGTATAGGATATCACACATATAATTGGCTACGTTGCAGAAAATTTAGCTCATTATTCGGCCATCATTTCAAACTTTATTCAAGAGTGCGCGTATGATCACCCGTTTCGTAAGCATCATACGGATCCACATGCAAAATTTGGCTCCTGGCCGCACCTTTGCATGCCGATCTTGACTACGGAGTACATAATAAATAATACATAAACCAAAACCTTAGTTGTTTGGTCCCTGTTGAATAGTTCATACTCCGCGGTACCGCGGATGCCCCTCCATCACGATATCCAAGGTCCAAGGGGAATGCCGAAGCTATGAGTCTAACGTTTTGGCATTTCTAAGGTACCGGCAGCATGTGGACGCCTTTGCCTTTCCCTCCTCACTCGACACGCGTATGCTCTATATGGCTTCCCCGAATCTGCTCGACCGGTCAAGCACACAGTTTGTGAGATAAAGCCAAATGATATCCGGCGTTAGTGCAGCCAGGCTATTGCTCACACTAGTGTACCAGATGCATTTTCTTTACTATACATTTACGAATGGTCACTTTCACAAAGTCTTGAGTCGATGAGGTAACGGTCTGGCTGACGCCGTCACATCGACACAAAACATGACGTGGTCGCCTCAAACCGAACCTTCATGTCGTTCATGTTCGCAGAAATAGCGCGGCCATTCCAAGGAGGCGTGCATTTCTCGGGCAACATTCTGTTCAGAATTGCTTTCAGGTGCAACACAAATCGAACGAGCAACAGTCAGGCTCCTTCACGAGCGGCTGAAACTGCGGTTTCGTATCTTTGCGACAGAGCTCACACCGAGCAGAGTTACATTTATGGACATCACACGTAGTATGAATCAAGTCAGCAGACGCAGCGTCGTATCCGTCCCTGAACCCATTGCAGTAGGCATCGATCGAATCTTCAAGATTGAATCCCAAAACAAAGGCGTTTCCCTCTAGCTCCGTCCGAGTTGGCATGTCGTCGCACACACTCGCAGAGTCATCCTTGTTTTGACGCCCAGCCTTGAATTCATCAACACGATATGCATATCCATCCATGTAGCCACATTTATACGCTTCTGTCGCTCCACCATCTGGTGACCAGACATGAACAACATCCTGACGAGCTTGAGGTTTGCGACGTCGCCGCAATACGAAGAAGGCCAAGAGTGCAAACAGAGCAGCCGCTACTGCACCCGCTGTCACCCCAGCAACTGGGAAGGATGGTTCAGCCGAATTCATGCTTACAACAGAAACAGGTGGTGGAGTGTCACTTTCGTTGTCGCACTGCAAATCCTCATTCTCTGGCAAGGTGATGCTGGTGATCCCAGGATTTTCGGCCAAAATGTCAGCAATGGTCGCGTTCATCGTCGCAAGGGCGCGACACTGGCTTTCCGTTGAATTTGATTCGCTTTCCGGCACAAAGACAGTCATTCCTCCCTCAGTGCAAGTGTTTCCGCAAGATTTGTCCTCAGGAAGAGCCGACACGGCAACGCCGCCGCCGGAACTCAATCCGCGTCCACCTCCTTCGTCATCGCAAACCACAAGCTCCTTGGCAACTGAATCCAAGAATGCTTTTTCAATGATTTCGCGTGCCTCGTCAATGTCCATCAGGCTCTCATCAATTGTAACCTGGTAACGGTATGGGACGTCCAGAGCGACGGCCTGTTCGGGGACGAACCCTTCGCAGGAAACAGTGCGGAACAGCTCCTTGGTGGGCGCAGAAGTTGGGCTGGTGGATACAAAAAGACTCGGCGGCAGAACTATTTCAGGAATCGAAGTCGGCGGAGGAGTCGAAGGCGCCAGTGATCCACTTCCGGCGTTCCCTTTCTTGCCGCCGTTTCCAGAATTCCCTTCTTGCCGCTCTCACCAGAGTTCCCTTCTTGCTCTCGCCAGAGTTCCCCTTCTTGCCGCCCTTGCCAGAGTTCCTTCTTGCCGCTCTCGGAGTTTCCTCTTGCCGCCGTTTCCAGAGTCTCGACCACTTTCACATTGGCACGTGCACTGCCCGTTG
>JAKSYS010000614.1:0-37726 GCA_022925895.1 Fragilaria crotonensis | reverse complement strand
TAAGTCCCATGTCTTGTCTTAATTGTTTATTATATTAGAGAACCCTGTCGTGGGCTTTTCTTATAGACATTCCAGCAGCTATATAGTCCTGCCTAAACCATAGTAGCCAACGAAGAACGAAGCTTAAAAAAATCTCTTATTCAAGTTTTTCATATGTATCGCGCGAACAGTTCGTTATACGGGAGCGAATTACAACCAAATCATTTAATGCATAGGATATTCCAAGAATTAGGGTTCGGGAAGTTTCGTTCCATGAAGATTCACCCGCTCCCCTATGCAAATTCCCTACTCTTGGGTTAACAAAACGCACTTGATCCCATAGTACAGGATTATTCATACAAAATCTGGCCATGTCATCCCAAGCCTCTTCTGATTGGAATACCTTTCTGTAATGGGAGTGGAATACATGGACCAACATGCAAGATACGACGAATAGGTGCAGGAGAGGTACGTTAGAGCTGTATGCGACGTACAAGTACTGAAACTACAAGTTCAAGACATTTGAAACAGAAAACGTACCTGGTGTATTCTAACTTTCCTCGCCCAGCATCCGCTACTTGCGATAGGTCTGCAATTTTAGTACATTATACTTGAAGAAGCAAAATGTTGGAATGTGCCTGCCAATCCCGGAGCGAGGCATTCATTTTCTGTTATTCGAGAAAAGCTCAAAACTACCTTTTGTTGAAAGGACCAAGACTTCCAGCAGCAGGCACCAATAGTCACACAACAAGCTGGTCAAGGAAACAAACAAGATCAGATTCAGTATAACCACCACATCTCAACAAAGTCAGGAAGAGACACATGGCGCAACAGGTTTGGCTTGCTTAAGCTAATGACAAAGGTGGTGAGGAGGGCCCTCTCAAGGAGCCCTTTTGGGTTGTCCCCTGGCTGGTGTGTCTATTGCTGTCTATGTATCGGAGAATGTAAAGGAGGGCAGTAGCTACCATTGTCTTGTGCACAGCATTTAGCCAGGTCACCATCAGGGTGAGGAAAGCTACAGGCAGACGGTTACTCAGCACGAGCGTCCGGCGGTCCTCCTGCTGGGTCCGCGAAGCAATACCCTGCAAGAAGATTCACTGCAATATGTGCCAGCAGGGGGTTGCTAGTGGTACTGTTGAATCAGTCCCTGTATGTATGCAATAGTACCGGCAGTGCGCTGTTCACAGCGGGTAGTACAGCTGTGGGTTGTTGTGGGCAGGCAGTGGCGGCCGCGGGGAGGTGGTTCACTGGTTGACCAGCATGGCCGGATAACCACAAAATCACACATTACCTACCGTCGTGGCTAGTTGTATCTTCTTGTCTTGACAGCTGTGGGACCAGGGCCTCAGCAATGTTGTGTGATTCGTTGCTTGTTGAGTTTAGGTTTCAACCATTAAAAAGTGCATCTGGCTACTAGGTGTGTTTCAGTTCATCCGGCAATCTGTTTTCTTTCTACTCCAGGCATTGCATATGCTCTGGTATCGATTACGAACTGAATGCTCCTGTCCGCCTTCCTTGCCACTGATTGTGTATTGTGTTACTTGACTTGTCTTGCTTGGGTACATGAATGACATACATCACGTATCTCGTGATGCCGAATATACGGTCGGACTACAGTACCAATGTACCAATAGACCCCGAAGTTTTTTATGGTACAAGTACTAGTACAGCGTACTTGTACTGGGAGTATCAATAATAGTCAAATGATACTGTCTCCTGGGTACCAGGTACTGTCGTCAGTTGTTGGTTGTTGTCCAGCATACTGTATACTGGTACTGTAGTATCATACCTAGTATGCATAATGCATACACGAGTCGTGAAAAAGCCGTTATATCAGCTCTATCACGACTGTTTGAAAAAGTCTGACGAACATTCAATGGAAGCACGCCTGAAAAATGACATTCGTCCTCCTCTTCGGATGAGTTTCGTTTCCAATTAATTAAATTGACTCTACCGGTCGTACTCCCAGTTGAGTTTGACGTGCATTTTGTATGCAGTCAATATAGTATTCCAACTTTCAACCGTCAACAACGACACAAGTTAAAAACGAAATACAAAGCACTCTGAGTATCTTGGAACGGTCGCAATTCACAATCCGCAAACACATGATTGTCGCCTCCTGAATCGAATCTTTAAAGCGAGGCCCATAAAAGAGCTTCAACTGAGGTGGTCGGTGAGGTTGTGGTCGGTGAGGTTGTGGTCGTTGTCTTTGTTGTTGTCTCTGATTGAGAGGAGAGTGTGTCCATACACTTCAAACTGCCAGTACCAGCTACGAGTAGTGGAGTCCGGATCGCAAACCTGTTGAGACAAAACTCAATTTCACAACGATTAATCCACAATGGAACATTCTCCTTCCACTCCTCAACGTCACGTTCGATTTCACCTTCAAGATAAGGAAAACACAGTCCATCCATTACCCACCAAAGCTTGTGGTGACGACATAGTCAACACTGCCACGCCTTTTCCACACCAGTGCCACAAAACCTCCATCGTCTGCTTCCAAACGATTGCGCCATCAATTTCAGCAACAATGCTCTGTTACCAATTCCAACATTGACCTGCTCTGGAACAAACTCTAGACAATACTGAGGTCAAGAGCAACAGCGACATCAATACCCAAAAACGTGGTCTGCTGTCTCAGCAACACAAGGAATCATCCAACGAAACGGCAGTACGGAGAGACTAAGATCCCGTGGCATCCACCTTGTTGCAAGATGACGCTGATTTTGACATGGATGTGGTTATCATGAGTGGAGATTTGAAGGATTGGCCAGGTTTGATTCGACCCGTGGCCACCAAATTTCATCCAATGTAGAATAATAGTATACAGTATACATGTGCTGACGCTCCGTCGTTCTACGAGTACTGTATAACATACATAGAAGCAATGAAGGCATGCTACTCAATGCCGATGAGAGTGGTTTTAGATCAATCATCTGAACGTCACACGCATATTGATGCACGTGTGTTTGCACATCCAGAATACATGACACTTCGGCAGCTACGTTGCAGGAAAGATTAGAGTTAATCTGTGCTTTGTCGCATGATGGTGATCTTCCACATTTTCTTCTCGGGATTCCATTGGACATCCCTCAAACAGAACGCTCGGCTGTGTGCCAACTTCTTTTCATCGCGCAAAACAAACCGCATGGGCGCCTTCCGTCCAGACGTCGCCGTTGCGGCAGCGACAAAGCCAGTTCCTAGACATTCCGACAATCGCTGCAATTCATTCGCTGTCAAATGAACATCACACTTTTTCCAATCCATCCATTTGTCAGGCCATTTCGAAAGATTCAAATCTAAAAAAGGTCCCGGTTGCCATGCCTTATCCAACAAGTCTGATGCTGGTGCCAAACACAGTGTATCAATTCCAAATTGACCAAAAGCAATCGGTATCAAAATATCCGAAATTGATTTGTGCTTGGCAATGGCGGCACTCGCGCGAGGTGGATGCACTAACCAAACTTCACCAAAGGCCGTCAATTTCCACCCAACAATCATGACGGCATGTGTCTGATTCATCCGTTGTTGCCAAAAAAATGCATCCGCTACAGCAGCACCACCATGCTGTTTCAAAACTGGTGACAAGACAAATGACACTGACACAACTGGACCCCTCGTCATGAGTTCCTCCTTGATCTCATTGGCAATTGTTGACGTTGATGTGTTGTTGATATCTTCTCCAAACCGACAAGCCCCCGAAATTTCTTCTGCCACAATTGTTCTGCCGTTGTACCATTGGGCTCGGCTGTCACCTTGCTCCAACCAAAGAATAGACCAGGTTTGGCACGATGCGCCACTGCACCACGAGCATTGATACACTGGTACGCCAATAAGAGTTCCAAGACAGACGCATTGTCGTCATTGTCATTATCATTGCTGCTGTTTGCAAATAATATGCTAGCTTGCGGAGCACCTGGATGACAAAGTGGAATGTAGGGCCATTTATCAGTGACTGTGAATTCACTTGGGAGTGACACCCCTCTCGAGGTACTACTACTACGACGACTACCATTAGTAGTCGTAGTTTGGGGTATTGTCGTCTCGCTCTCGCTTGCCGACGACCTTCTTCGAAGCGGTGGTTGAGTATTCTGTGATGATGATGCGCCGACTGGCAAATGAAGACGCCGACAACATGCCTCGTAAAACGGAGGGACATCTTGAAAGATACCAGTCGCCGTATCATCATTCGGATGCTTGTCCGGATGAACACGTTTTCGTAATTCCTTCAACACCCGAGTCCGGATGGTCTCATCGTCCAAATCCTCGTCTGTCACGTCCGGGTCTGCCGAGGCAAGCAGTTGACGCAACGACTCGCGACTAGGAGCAGTCGACAAAATGGTTCGCACTTGACGAAGAAAGAAAGAACGGAAGGGGAGAGGCCATGGTTGGGAGATGATATTCACGAGGAGTTTCCGTTTGTTATGGAATTGGACGGGGTGGGACCAGCGATGAGTCGCCCCACACCAAATGTTGATCGGAAGGAATGGTGTACGACGACGGAGAGGCGTTCGAGGCATGAACAGAAGATGCCTAATGCGCTAACGATTAATGCGCTAACTAAAGCGCTAAACCAATCAAAAACGTCCGGATTTGGGAAGGGGGCTGCCCAACGCAAAACCGGTCATAGACATCTTAAAAAATATCAATAGATTCAAAATCCGATAAACAATCTTATGGTATGTATAATAGCATAAATCTGAGCCGAAAATTTTTGAACCGAAGTAACGGTCCGTAGAATTGCGAACACTTCTACACCCAGTTTGCACAAACGTTCACACACTTCAGAAAACGCTCACAAAAATGCCACATTTGTTATTTGGCAAAATGGACCCTCAGCTGCAGACAATCCTGCATGTAACATCTCAGTAGTTCACCCTTTGCTTTCCAATCCATCTCTCTAGTACATTAAGCAATTGTAGTCAGTATTTGTGACAATGGGAGTGAAGCTTTCCATTTTTGATCAACATTCCAAGCATTACTCTGGAGTAGGATGATGACATCAACAATGCTGTACCGGGACCGAGGTACAGTATTTGAGTCTAATGTACTGTACTATTAGAAAAGGGTACTTATACTGGTACTTCGGTAGATAATTTTCCTCAACTGTATCGTCCTGAAGTACAGGAATACTCCTATTAATAATACTGGAGTACGGAGTACCATGTTCTTGTAGACATTCAGTTCTACGCCGTATGGGACAAGTAGACTGACTTCTGCGTATCATCGACACGTTTGATGGAAGTTTATGGCTCTCCCTTCTCGTGATTTCTCCTCTGAGAACATAAATTTAATCATAAATAAATAATACACATGGTTTGACCGGCGCAAATATTCGTTCGAAACGTGGAATCTCCGAAAACGGAATGAAAACGGAATTTAGTATGTCGATTTCAACTTTGTGTTCTAGTAGACTACCGCGAAACTAGCTTCACATTTTCAAACGAGATTCCATGGAACATCAAAATTAGATTGGCATCAGCTTCACCAAAGTAGGACTTTAAACAGATCTGCGAAGGCAGTCGACACTAAACACCCTGATTGATCCACTGGTGAAGCATATCTGAACAAATCAGCTCGAGGGTGGAGAATCAGAGTCGAAGTATGGCCTCAGATTGCACTGTGGAACGCGAAGTTCAGTTGCAGGCGCAGCTTTCACTTTCCTGAAGGGCGCGCATGAAGACCTTGAACCATACTGGTACAAAACCGTGGAAGGTGGTGACATTGATGTATCTTCCTTGCCACTCCTCCTTGGAATCACTGATGAAACATGGCGTAACTTTGCTGTCGCAGCTGGCATCGCTCGAGTCAAACAAGGCGGATTGCAGTTCAAGGCAAATGTATTTGTGCAGTTACTACATGATTACAATATCGATGCAACTACTACATTTATGCGGCGAAACCAATGGAGACCAAACAATCAGCTCATGGTCCAGATCGGTGGTAGTCGTCGTTGTAAGAATGACCCCCCTCCTCCCAGCTTGAGGTCACACTTGCAGAATCCTACCAAATCTCCCGAGTTTGATCACCATCCAAGAGTTAGACGTGGAAGAAAACACCTCATGAGCAACAGCACTGTAAAGACAGCAATGCAGACTTTCTCCATAGCATTTGGTGCTGACAAGAATGAAGCTGGTGTCGAGTCATCGACTAGTACAACAACTGAACAAGTCGTGACCAAAATGATGGGCAACTTGACTATCCGCACCGATCGCCCCGAGTTATCAATCGTGACAACCCAGCTCACTGTAGTTCAGCCTGGGACGGTTATCACACCAATGAATGACGAACCAGCAACAAACAAAGACTTCTTGCCGGGATGCAGTATCATGGAATGCTCCCGACGACTGGCACACCGTCCAACAGTCATGACAACCGAGGCACAACCATCGTCAGAACAGCTCTGGACTAGTACTAGTAGTAGATCGTCAGCATTGACGACTCCTCTTTTGTCAGAATCATCTCAGCAGACATCCCAAAGTGGTAGCAGATTGTTGGCAAGGCTTGTGAGTCCAGAATCGCAGCCACGAACCCGAGCTGGAAATGACAACAAGACTTTTGGGAGTCGTCAAGTCACTGTGGGAGTGAAGGAGAAGTACTACGTCAAAAATGTCCCCAACACACACACTCTCATCACGAAGAGCCAAGAAGCCAAGTATAAACATTGTGCACAGCAGATTGCGAAGTTGAACGACTATCTTTCCAAGGAAAAGCATACCTCCAACGAGGAAAGTCGAATACTCCATGCTGCTGCAATGGCTCATGTTCCTGCACTTGGTCCGGAAAAGGCATCTCATTTCATTGGCCTCTCTAATTGTGCCTTTCTATCTGCGGTCGGCCTCGAGTATAATATCGATCACATCATGAAGACCTCCCCTGGCCAAGGATATTTGCGCAAGTCCGTTAAACGCGGAGCCATCTCCAGTCTCCTTCTTCTTGCAGACGAACTTGAAACTGTTAGGAGCATATACATTGCAGTTGATAAAGCACCTGGCTCTGAGGGCGGCTTTGTCAAGTATCTTACCTGGTGCAACCATAAAAACGGACAGTAAAGAAATTTTTCCTTGACGCTGAGGGCTCTGGCGGTGCGAAGGGCGGAGGCGATAGCATATTCACTTCGGAAGATCCCACTCAACAAGCGAATGCTCGCGGGACAGGCCTCTGACAACGGAGGTGGATTGGCGATTGAACCGCTGGCTAAAGAGCTCACTGCACTTGGATTGACCACCGACGACTATCTCATCGCAAACTGTACACTCCATAATGCTCAACTTTCCTTGGCACAGCCGTATGAGCGGGTATTCGGGGTGGGGAAAACGGACATTCGAAACGCAATCCAGCTCCTTTTCTATGCCCACACTCTCCAAGAAGCCTACGGAGCAGAAGCTTTTCCGAGAATATTCGAAGCAACGGTTTCGAAACTTGGATTGGATCATCGAATCCATAAGTACACCGTATTGTCAAAGCCCGTCTTGTCCCGCTGGTGGTGGGTTGGCAAGTGTCTGAAGCAAGTCCTCAAAGAATGGGAGGTATGGAGGGCAATAAATGTCGCTGTGACAAATACTGAGCCTTCGAGGTCCAAACGAAACATCGCGGCTTCAAACTTGCATTCGTTGATGCAAGAAGGCGTCCTTCGTGCTGACCTTGAGTTCACCAGAGCCTATCTGGACAGGGTACTCAATCACAATTTCGAATGGCTACAGGGACGAGATACCAAACTTGATGGGGAACCTGGCTTTCGCTGTCGCGAGATATTAGTCCGATTCTTTCACATCAGTGACTGTCTAGAAAAGCTGAGGAAGCTCTACGACGATAAGAATTCGACGACTTTGCAGGGTTCCGCGAACTGGTCGTCGGATTACCCACAGAGCAGAAAGAAGCAATGGACAGGAAAGTTCACTCGTTCATCTCGAGTTCGATTCGTCAGCTTGACAAGAACTTTGATCGATGGGCAAACGGTCCATTATTCTTTCTTGCCTCCTTCAGTTCATTCAAAACTGCCCAAGTTGTCGCCCGGATTCTCTTGTCATTGCCTCCGCTCTATGAGCATGCAGCATCCAGTGGAGACGTCGTTCTTTGGAGCATGATGCAGCAATCAACATGTTTGATTTTCAAGAGTTTGTTGTGAAGCGGAGCTCTGGGAAGCTTCTTGGTGTGCAGACATCATCCAACGTGATGGACAACCTACCTGCTCTTCGGTTGATTGCCAACGGGTCAGACATGTGGGACGCCGAATTTGCGGAGAACAATGGTGTGCTGGTTGCCTTCCAGAAACTCTTCTTTGCCAAATTTGCTGGACTTGCCTCGGTCACGCAAATGGTTGAGGGTGGGGTTAAGAAAATCGGTCACTACACAACAACAGGTCGACTCGGCGAGCTGGGTAGCTGCTATGGCATTGCAGCAAACGCGTATGAACATATCACAAGTTCATCACAGGAGGAGGTTGACGGTGAAAGAAGAAGAGTACGTATAGGGGTGGCGTCCAAGCTATTCAGATTGCCCACCAAGCTATTAAGAATGGTAGAATACTCGACGAGATGATGAGGGAGAGAACGGCCAAGTGATCCAAAATCATCAAGTTGAGCTCAAGAAGCTAGTACTACTTGATGCTGGGCAGGAAGGACAAAGCAGCAGCCTACGCAAGAAACGGGTGGACAGTACTGTAGAGAAATTCAAGGAAGGATTCAACATCGCAAGACCTGCCAACAGCAGGATGAATATGACAGGTGTCACGCTCACGGCTGTAGCGCTTGGCCAAGTTGCCTATAAGGATCTGCGAACAAAGTATCACACTACGGAACTAAGGAAAGAGCTGCTTCATCGTGGGATTCGGCAGGAGGATCTGTTTAATCACCGTACTAACAAGGCGATGGGATTCAATGAACTCAAGAAGCAACTGCAAAATATCACAGGCAATACAAGCAGCTTCGACCAGCTTTGTGTAGAGGCAGATTTCACTCCACATTTGGAACTATTGGATGCAGTTGATGAGAACTAATACCTAGAGGCTTTATTCCAATTAATTCGTATAATGGACCAAACTAGTACAGGAGCGCTGACGCTGCAGCAATAACCGTTGCGATTGCCACTTGGGATTGTATTCTGAGGTTGAACCGATGAAATGGCCAACCTAGCTATTACGTTTGTTACCATGTCTGTGAAGGGCCAGTGTCAACACCGTGCAATTCACGTTCCGACTGTACCGTCACTGCTAGTACAGTACGGACCGAATGCGATGGTGAGGCTACTGGAGTGCTTTGAAGACGAGTACAACTGGACGGAGGTTAGCAGTGAATTGAGTGTCGCCCAGAGACTACTCACATTCACCATTCACCCAACACGGTTGAATTAACAAGTAGATGGTCCTCGAGGACTCCCGAGTATTCGCTACTCGCTACTGCGTGCAACGTAAGTACCATTAGATTTTAGAGTACAGTATATGTATCTTTATTTTCGTCCGAAAAAATTGCCGACGCATAAAGGGTTGCTCTGAGTTCGAATTAGGCCTCGGCAGGGTAGGGTAAAAGGTAAAAAGGTAGAAAGAAACGCTTTACCTTTACCCTACCCGTTACCCTACCCATTAAGAAATGCTTTACCTTTACCTTTAATGAGAAGCTTTACCTTTACCTTTAACCCTTTAAAGAGTTGCTTAAAGGGTAATTACCCTTTAAGAGGGGTGTTAAAGGGAAATTACCCTTTAAGAGGTGTTAAAGGGCAATTAGCGGGTAATTCTACAGTAGATGGTCCTCAAGTACTCCGGGTACTCGTACTCGCTACTCGCTAGAGTGCAACGTGAGTACTTTTAGAGTTTATGTATTTTAATTTTTCAAATTTTGGAAGTTTACGCTGGAACGGTTGCTCTGAGTTCGAATCCCTGACAACGCGACAACACACTACATCAGAAGATTTTCCCTGCCATACAGTGGGTTGAGAATCACTGACTGTAGGGATAGTTATCGTGTGTTGTCATAGACGAGACGCATCTCCTTGAAAGCAGTGAAGCTGGTCACGAACAACTCTGTCTGTTGTTCTGAAGATGTCCATAGTGGTTTTGCAAACACTGATTTTCTATTTTAGATATATGAACAAAAAAGGGATGGCATGATGAGGCAACTTTTGGGCAAACCTATCAAAAATTATTGTCATGCATCTAACAACATATTCAGGAATTTCTATGTCTGCATGACAAAAAGTCATTGAGTAGTTGTCGTTCTTGTCCTTGTCAGAAATTGTGATTGCACCCCAAGGAGTGGCAAATTGGCAGTGGCTTGTCCCCAGTTTGAGGCCCAGGGAATCACAGTCATTGTTAATTGTACTGTTATGGAATCATTGTCATGTATCTGACAAGATACTCAGGAATTTCTATGACTGCATGACAAAAAGCCATTGAGCAGCTCCTGCTCCTGTGTTTGTCAATAAATCCAAATGCATCCGAATATGGGGCAATTCCAAAGTCATGCCCGCTTTGAAGCCCAAGGAATGACAATCATTGTTCAATGTCCTGTCATAGAATCATTGTCATGTATCTGACAAGACACTCAGGACTTTCAATGACTGCATGACAAAAAGCCATTGAGTAGTTGTTGTTCTTGTTCTTGTTAGAAATTGTGACTGCAGCCCAAGGAGTGGCAAATTGGCAGTGGCTTGTTCCCAGTTTGAGGCCCAGGGAATCACAGTCATTGTAAATTGTCCTGTTATGGAATCATTGTCATGTATCGGACAAGACACTCAGGAATTTCTATGACTGCATGACAAAAAGCCATTGAGCAGCTACTGCTCCTGTGTTTGTCAATAAATCCAAATGCATCCGAATATGGGGCAATTCCAAAGTCATGCCCGCTTTGAAGCCCAAGGAATGACAATCATTGTTAATTGTACTGTTATGGAATCATTGTCATGTATCGGACAAGACACTCAGGACTTTCTATGACTGCATGACAAAAAGCCATTGAGCAGCTCCTGCTCCTGTGTTTGTCAATAAATCCAAATGCATCCGAATATGGGGCAATTCCAAAGTTATGCCCGCTTTGAAGCCCAAGGAATGACAATCATTGTTCAATGTCCTGTCATAGAATCATTGTCATGTATCTGACAAGACACTCAGGACTTTCAATGACTGCAAGACAAAAAGCCATTGAGTAGTTGATGTTCTTGTCCTTGTCAGAAATTGTGATCTGCAGCCCAAGGAGTGGCAAATAGGCATTGACTTCTCCCCAGTTTGAAGCCCAAGGAATCACATTCATTACAAAATGTCTTGTTATGGAATCATTGCCGTGTATCTTACAAGATACTAAGGAATTCCTTTGTCTGCATGACAAAAACCCATTGAGCAGCTGCTGCTCCCGTGTTAGGCAATATATCCAAATGCATCTGAATAAGAGGCCAATCGGAAGTGATGCCCATTTTGAAGCCCAAGGAATCACAATCAGTGTAAAATGTCCTGTGATGGAATCATTGTCATGCATCTGACAAGACATTCAGGCATTTGTTTGACTGCATTGCAAAAACCCATTGAGCAGTTGTCACTCCTGTCCTTGTCAGAAATTGTGATTGCCACACAAGGTGAGACAAATAGGAAATTGCTTGTCCCCAGTTTGAAGCCCAAGGAATCACATTCATTACAAAAGAATGTCTTGTTATAGCATCATTGTCATGTATCTTGCAAGGAACTCAGGCATTTGTTTGACTGCATGACCAAACCCCACTGAGCAGTTGTCACTTCTGTCCGCCCTGTCAGAAATTGTGATCTGGTGCATCCCAAGATTGGGCGAATAGAAAGTTGTCCCCAGTTTAAAGCCCAGGGAAGAACATTCAATGCCAAATGTTCTGTGATAGAATCATTGTCATGGGTGCGACAAGACATTCAGGCATTCATTTGAATGCATTGCAAAAAGCCATTGAGCAGTTGTCACTCCTGTCCTTCTTGTCAGAAATTGTGATTGCAGCCCAAGGTGAGACAAATAGGCAGTTGCTAGTCCCCAGTTTGAAGCCCAAGGAATCACATTCATTGTAAAATGTCTTGTTATAGCATCATTGTTGTGCTCTTCCATTGGTGAAGATGTTCCCCTCTTCTGATTGGACCAAACATACGCGCCCATTAAGTTGTTGTCTATTCAAGTTTTTACAGTGCACTTCCACCTATGTAAACACGTAAAACCATCAAATTTCTATGAATTTTGGATTTCAAAAAAATTTAAAACTCTCGTTGAATGTGTCAAAGCAATCCTGAGACACATTTGCAGAAGCTCCGCGAAGGAGGATCGAGTGTTGTGTAAGTGGAGTGTTAATGGCATCAGTTGTTGTTAAAGTTCGGGAGTTGTGACTTGAGACATGCTTTCACGTGTTGTGGAATCACAACTCAAAGTCCTGATCAGTCAGCACACACTTGCCATCCGAGGATGAAGAGGAGAGTCACACGACAATTTTCGTTTGCCGCTCTGTCACTTGCACCAGGGCTACTACTCTTGCTTTGATGTTGTTGCATCGTCGCCGTCAATAATGCTGGTGCCAACATGGTACAGGCATGGACGTAGTGTCCACCATCATCATTCATCATGGTCTTGAGACCAGCACTGTCAAATAGATGATGGCGCAACGCCGTACCATCCATTCATGACCACGATACCACATAAAAGGAATGATCGACAAGAGTTCCATGTACAAGGGTTTGATGATAATTCTTCTTCATGGTTGTTGTCGCTGTTAACCAACATTGACACTGACAACAACACTCCCAACATTCATACATACAGCTGGTTGTGGCTAGACAACAGCACAGTAGTGTTCATCATCGTCACCATTAGTATCCTTTTGTTGTTGATGTTGTTTTGTTTGGGACCATCTTCATCCGTCATCCGTGAGAAGCATCGTATTTCCTCCATGCAATGCATATAGACACGATCATGTTTCGTATCGACCAATGCAGGTATCATCTGTTGTCGTTGTTTTAGTGGCTTCAGCCAGAATTCTCATCAGTACTGGAGGGCTCACCAAGTTCTCGTTTCGCCCAACAAAAGCTCCGACGTCAAGGTTTTGGGTCGCATCAAAGTCGGCGCCTCTGTAGCATCAGATTCGGTCGATGTTGTGTTGTTCTCAAATACTCTTGACCATGATCTCTCACTGAAGCTCATTCCACGAGATTTTGACAGGGTGTCGCCCATCGAAAGCGTCGGCGGAAGCCTCATTTGTTCAATAACAAACCCTTTGCACCCTACTAAGAGTCAGACAATCCGATTTCATCATTCTTCTCGTGCATGACGTTGACGTTGGAGCTGCCAGGACCACGGACCACACTCACTTGATGTCGAAAATTTATTTGATCGCGATCACGCGGTAATGAATTGTTAACTATACAGTACTTAATATATATTAATTTTTGAATTTATATCGTACTAAGCTCTGAAGTTTACATATCATTTAAACTTCTACATTGCATATATATCGAGGAGCTGTCGCGAGATGGGAGACCCATAAAGTTGGGGTGTTGCGTATTCGGTATACGAGACCACTTAAGTCGGCTACTATGCTGTTCTCGAGTACGACGTAGTAGACTTGCAGTATTAAAACAAGGTAGGTTCGTCTTTAATTAATTTGCTCGAAATTGGATTGTATGCACACCCGATGCAACGGAAAAAGATTCTCACACTTGACGAACGGCCGAGCCTCTTCTTACATGTGCGTAAGATTGTTCTTCATATACAAATATGAATGTTTTCTTCACACATCGAATGACTTCTTTGTTTCAGTTAAGGACGGGGGTGCAAAGATTTATCGCGAAGGACAATCGAAATGATGACGTCGCAGCGGATTCTGATTGGGTTAGCGCCTTGTTAGCGCATTAGTTGTTAGCGCATTAGGCACTCTCGCATGAACAGGTCTTTTTTGAAAGTCGAATTAGGATGACACTCAGGCTCAAGGCTCAAGGCTTCAATTGTGACAGAATGACTCCCGCCACGATAGCAAAAAGACTGAAGACATGCGTCAGTGGGACAAATTTCGTACTGGAGTACTGGAGTGTTATGCATACTAGTACAGGCTAAAGGGCCGAACAACGATAGTCCGTATGTATGAATAACCGGTAACCTGTAGCATGCGCTGTAGTCAGAATCTCCGAGTAGTCGTAGCTCGTAGCATATACTATATGTTATAGGTTATTGGGTAGACAGCTGACCGCTATATCAAAATATCACATATCACGGACCTCGTGGATCGTGGATTATGGGCGTATGTGCTTTTGTCCTTGCAATTGTCGTTTGATTATGAGTCTTCACCATGACATCTTGCGAAGCCGTTGATCAAGAGTTGTTGTGGAATGCGAATAGAGGATACGTCGACAAGGTTATTGACCTCTTGCAACAGGGGGCGGATGTAAATGCCAAAGATAGAGATGGAAATACTGCCCTTATGGTGGCCTGCCTTGGATTTTATTCGGACGTTGTCCGTGTGCTGTTGAATCACGACAAGGTGGATGTGAATGCCATTAATGTTGATGGAGATACTGCCCTTATATTGGCAAGCTTTGGTCCTCATTTAGGCATTGTTCAAGAGTTGTTGAAACATGACAAGGTCGACGTGAATGTTCAAAATCGTGAAGGCAATACTGCCCTTCACTGCGCATGTCTTTGGGGTCAGTTGGATATTATCCGTGAATTGTTGCAGCACCACAGGATTAACGTGAATGTCCAAAACATAAATTTCCATACGGCCCTTTTTCGAGCAAGCGCATGTGGGCAGCTGCTTGTCGTCCGCGAGTTATTGCAGAACGATATGTTGGATGTGTGAACGCCACGAATGATGATGGTGTCACGGCCTTTCACCGTGCGTGCGAAAATGGTCGTTTGGAAGTTGTTCGTGAGCTGTGGAAGCATGAGAATTTGAATGTGAATGCCAACGATAATCACGGTTACACTGCGCTGATGAGTGCAAGCTTTGGCTCTAAAGTGAACGTTGTTCGCGAGTTGTTGCAACACGACGAGGTGGATGTGACTCTCAAAAATAAGTCTGGCTGCACAGCCCTCATGCAGGCATGCAAGACTTGCCTTTGGGAGGAAAACTATGTTGAAGTTTCAAGACGTGACAATTTAGAAGTTGTTCGTGAGTTGTTAAAAAGTGCCAAGGTGGATGTCAATTCCAAAGATGATGATGGTGCCACATCCCTTCACTTTGCATGGCATTATGATCGAATGGACATCGTCCGTGAGTTGTTACAGCACCACACGATGGATGCTAATACCGTGAGTAATGCCTTGCATTGGGCAAGCTATGAGGGTCGCTGGGATGTTGTCCGTTTTATCCTAAAACTCGATAAGTTTGATGTCAACTTCCAAGGTTTACACGGGAACACATCCCTTATCTGGGCGACGCTCAGGAACAATTTGAGTATGGTTCGCGACTTGTTAAATCACGGAGCGGATGTGAATGCTACCAATAAGGCAGGGTCAACTGCGCTTGATATAGCTCGCAAGTGTGAACTGCTGGAAATCGCAACTTGTCTCGACATACACTCCAAGGCTCGAAATCACTGGATGAAATAAGAACAAAAGGGCGTTTGTCATGCAGGCGAGGAGGAGACTGTGTTCTTTGCCCTTTTTGCATGCATTGAACTCGAGTCAGAACCAGTGGAATGCTGCGATCTTGGCAGTCTGACAAGTGCCACCCTTCTGGACCAAGGACAGCCTTGGGGAGAAGAGACAACGCATCTTGGCAATGCCGAAGGTTGAACAGTTTGATGAATACGGATGATCTTAAGCACTGCCACTGCGGGGCCCGATACACATGGACCTGCCTTGGTTGCATTTGAAACGAACCAAACTTGCCCATTGGTTTCGACTGACAACATGTTGGATCTCTTTCAATTCAATTGTAGAATTCTAATTCAACAGCGTCTTCCAACCAAAATTGCCCATCATTGCATACTATTGTCTCGTTTCCTTTACTTCACGTGATCCTTGCCAGAACCGTCCCCTCCCCTGCGTAACTGAAATTGTTTGTAAAACAACAATTCTGTTACTGCTAACTACACATACTGGCTTTCACGATGTCAAGAGCCGAAAAGTGTTTCGTATTTGAGATGTTTTTTTAGATTTGAAAGGAACTATTGACCTGCATCGAATGCGAGTTTACTTCATGTTCGTACGCTCAAAAGAACGGTGTCGACGATTGTATGAACAACAAATCTGAAAGCCTGCAAAATACACTTTCGTATTCGTTTTCAATGCATACGTTAAGAACCGGCCTAAGAGCAACAGAAAAGATGAGGTCAGAGGAAAAAAATGTTTGGCATCGGTTACTTCTCACGCCACACGTGTCTTTGTCACGGGAAACCTTTACAGAGCCAAGTAGTAATGTGGGCAGCAAAACCCTTGTCCAGAAACTTGGGACAACGGAGTGCCTGGTGCAAACGACCATCCCATTCGTACTTCCTTGGGTTGGATTATTTGTTGGCCAATTCGTACGAATGGACAATGCCCATTCCGGGAACGACATCAAAATCAAACGTACCGTTGTCAATTCGAACGATCGAGAAAGGATCCGCTGTTGTGATATATGGTCGTAAATGTACAGGTATGATGGGCGACCATTGACCAGCGCGAAAAGGTATACGTTGAGAGCGGCACGATCGAGAAGATGCTGACGCTAATACCCATTCTTGACAAACAATTAAAAAAAAGCGGCGAAGGGGTTGCTGCTCCATGTAATCATCTTGTTCAAGTAGTGCCAAACGTCGACATCAATCTGCTCCTGTTCCAACTTCTTTCTCCGATGCATCAAATCTTCCGCAAAGGCATTAAGATTGAACATCTCAAGCCATATTCTTCCACTGTTTTCAGATTCGAAATTCTTGATCACAGTACCCGCACAAACGTTTTCACTTGTGAAACAATACGAAACAATTTTGAAAATGGTTTGTCGTGTTGTCGTCCTGTCAATATTTTATCTTTGCTGAGCGAAGAATCCAGAACGAGCCCCGTCCCAGTGGATGAACGGATGCGCAAGGTGTAGAATTGGCCATATACTTGCAACTTGCAGGTTGTATGGCATATGTACACCTACTCCATGCGTACTCCGAACATGTGCTTTCATCTCTGCTTCATGGTCACCACGTCGTCCCTTCGCGGAATGCTTTGTTCTTGTTCTCGCTGTCACCTCTCAAGACAAACTCATCATTGGAAGATATGATTCGTACTCAAGTAGTCTACTCTTGACTGAATACGTCCAAGTTGCAGTACTGGTAGGAGATGGAAAGCATCACAATGCGGGTTCACGCTGTATGCATACCTGTACTTGGGACTTGGGACGCGCCGAACTGTGATTTTTGTCTACCGCCCAAGAGATTCGAGTCTGCGAGACTGGTACAGTACATGCACTCGTAGAAGAGAAAGCATGAACAACAAAGCGCTCTACAGTACTACAGTACAGGTCCGTTATCAGTACAGTATAAATAGTAGGGTTGCGATTTGCCCATACAAGGTTGCAACACTACAACACTACATGCTTATACTCCGGATACCACGCAATACAGCAATCCTTTAGTACAGTGTAGATCGCGCCGGCCTACAGCCTATATCCGTTGGCTATGGGAAATCAACTCTTGAGTTGTTCCTATATGTTATACATGTCATTATAATAAGAGGTACTATACTCTTAATTGTCGCTGAGGATTAACCGCCACTTTAAATGAGTAAAACTACGATATGCTATATCATAGCTATCATCGAAATGTATGAATATATATATATATGAGTACCTGAGCTGATAACTGATAACCCTAAATACCCTGTTGCAGGTCCGGTCATGATGTTTTAATGACTGAAAGACTTGATGACATCCCATAATAATGAATCGGATCATCAGCTGGAGTATCATCTATCGTCAATCCTTCAGACCTTCACCGCGGCGCTTTGGCTTGGCTTGTGCCGGTGCCTACCTTGTGCTCCGTAGTTCCTTACCACTCATTTGACAATGTCAAGCGGTCGCAAACCCAGTGGTCGTGGTACGAATGGTGGCCGAGGGCGCAATAGCAACAGCAACAACCGACGCAACAATGGAGGTCGTGGCGGCACAATGTCATCCACTGGGAACAACGCAGATGAGGTGAGTACCAGCCACAACCATTATGCAATTACTTGTCAACGTGTATTGTGGAATGTTAATACACCATGAAGTTGAATGTTCGCCGCTCACGTATGACATCGCTACTAATCAGGATGTATTGATCAAATTCATGTCGTACATGAGAAATCAGAACCCCGAAGCCCTACGTATCCATCAAGTGCATGGTGGTGACGAACGAGCATTTTTGCAAGCAGCGAGGAACTTCTTGCAGAATCAGGACAGCACTCTGCCCTCAAAAATGGAGAAATTGTCGGTGAAAGACGATCCCGTTGTTGATGTCACGAGCAATCAACCTAAGAGAGCCCCAATACAGCGGTCACCACCTCGATCCCCATTCCAGGACAACAAAGCAATGTCCCGTTGACTTCAGTATTACACTCTCCTACCCATGTGCAGCCCTCAAACGACAGTATCTTTCCGGAACTCAAACAGCAGTCGCAGCCATTCTCACCAGCACCGACTCCTGTGGGGATGCATTCACAGTCACGCATGCCTCCCGGACCGTCGTTACCAACAACGCAACAATTTGCAAATATTCCGCCACAACCGCCAGGATTTCTGATCCAACCAACAACCACCGCTACTACTCAACAATCGATGCCATCCACGCGTTCGTATCAACCAGTGTCAATGCCGCCAGTACAGACTTCACAAGTCCCTTTTGTTACACAGCCATTGCCGATGGGAGCAGCTCCTCCCAATTTTCCTCCTGGATTGTTACAAACAAGTGCTCTGAAACCAACACCTCCTGGACTCGTCTCACAACAACAATCGTTTGGTAATTGGAATGCCACTCCTCCTGGGATCGGGGTTTCCCAATTCGAAGAGGAAATCGTTGATGAACCGCCGGCAGAGGCAATCAAGACGAAACCAGTCTATCAGCCAAAGCGCATTTGGACCCGTATTGACGAACAACCTGGTCGTCTGTTTGCCAACAATGTTGCAGCAGACGGTCCCACCATTGATCTCCGTCCGCGCCAGGAACTTACCGCGAAATGGATTTTGCCGCTCAAGTATCTTCGACAGCGAATGGCGGAAAAGAAAATGGACGCCGCACTCACGATTCGAGACGCATTGGAAGATCTTGCAGTCGGTCTCTTTCGACGGGGGTGCACGGAGAATGGAACTAACGCAAGTATTATCTCCAAGGAGATTCTGGCGCCGAGCACCGAGAATCGGAGTGACTACCCTTTCAAGGTAGATTCCAAATCTGATACTGTCTTTGGCACAATTCCATTTTATGCTCCCCGTACTCCGGGCCATGTATTGTTTCGACTTTACTGGCAGAATGAACCGCTCTACACTCTTGCGATGGGACCAACGCTCTTCGTGCGTGTGTCAGAGGAGGACTTTGAACCAACCCTTCGTTTCATTCTTTCCAACTTCAAGTCTCGCAAGGGATCCGCCACAAGTCTTTCCTCCCTCAACGCCTTGTCAACCGTTCTTGAGCAATTCCGTCCCGACACCAATCGACGTTCCGCTTCTTGGGATGGTGCCGGCCGTGCTGCATGGGGATGCGTGTGCGAATCCCGAAAAGTACTGGAACTGTGCGCGATGGAACATATCAAGGGGAAAGAGAAGCTACGAAAGTTACAGGAAGAAATTGACGAAGCAGAGTTGTTGGTGGCTCAGGACGAGGCGGCTGGGACGAACGACGATGATCAGAATGCCCTCTCCGACGATGGTAGCGAAAAGTCAACCAAGACCAAGCTGCGGGAGAAAACTCATCTCTTTATGGGAAGTCGCGCATCGAATGATCGAAAATGGAAAGATGCACAGGTTTCGTTCGCGAGTATCCTTAAGGTACGGAAAACCGGACATTTGAATCGAGATTCATCGAATCATTTCTAATGTTTGCATTTCCAGGCTATTGTTTCCAATCCATGCTCGTCCGTGCTATTTCGACGTGAGCTCCTTGCCAAGATTCGACTTGAATACGAGTTGTGGTGCTCTCTGGTTGAATCCTTCGCCCCAAGTCCTTTCAATAGCAATGATAGTATCTGCGTTAATTTCGACGAGTTCCCACAGCACGTCACGGCGGCTCACTATAAACAGTGTGAGGAGAATCGGATGAAGATGCAAAGGGAGATGCTTGGCTTCGTCCCAAACAGCAAGACCCTCGATTCAACCTTGTTCAAGAAGAACCAACCTCAAACGATGGATAGAAAAGTAGTTGACGCTTTCAACAGTTTGTCTGTTGCCATGGGCAAACTGTACGAGGAGACCTACATGGTTGTCGATCGCATCCATCAGCAGCGCGAGATGGTAAGGGCACACCTGGAAAGCATCGTTTCTCAGTGCGATGCGTTTCCTCCTGGCACACGTGTTCTAGTCTTTGGTTCTTCCGCGAATGGATTTGGATCACCAACATCTGATCTTGACATGTGCTTGCAACTGCCACCGAACACCAAGCTTCCAGGAGAAGAGAAGGATCCCACGGGTGCTCAAGCCATGGCCGAATTAGCCCATGCGTTGGAGCTGAATGATATGCAAAATGTTGACACTGTTAGGTTGACGGCACGAATTCCGATCATCATGTTCAATTGTCCCAGACCAATGGCGGTCGATGGCGAGAGTGAGCTCATGGAGTGTGATTTGTCGTTTCTGAATTCTCTGGCAGTGATGAACACATCCCTGCTGCTGACCTACTCTCGGATTCAGCCAGTGACACGAGTCCTTGCAGCTATCATTAAGCGATGGGCCAAAGCCAGAGATATCAACAATCCTTCCAAGCACACTCTGAGCAGTTACGGTTACATTATCATGCTGTTGCACTTTTTGACTTATCACCGTCGAAAGGGAAACGGGTTGATTTGTTCATTAGATCATGAGCTCGGGAGTACGAGTCCAGCGATGAATGGGCCGTTGCTTCCCAACCTTCAATGGATGGATCCAAATTGGCTCAAAACTCCCGCGGGGCAGACATCCTACACAGAACTCGACAGAATCCCAATGCAACTCGTGCAGCACCCGTTGGAGGACAAAATGGCTGTCAACACCTACTACCACCGCGTAAATACCCCGCAAGATCTCGTGGAGATCCAGAATCGTTTCCCTAGTCAAGATTTGTCGCTCGCTATATTGTTGGCGTCCTTCTTTCGGTACTTTGCCTTTGAGTTTGATTATAAGCACCATGTGGTGAGTTTGCACTCAACGATGAAGCGAGGCATGGTGGAACGCGAAGTCAAGGCCGAGATCCACGGATGGAAGGTTTACTCGACGGGCCTTGCGGTAGAAGATCCCTTTGAAACATTCTACGATGTGGCTCATGTTGTCAAGGGATCGAACTTTCATCGACTTCGGAATGAATTTGCGTTGGCATATACCAAGATAATTGAAGCAGTCGAGTCGGGGAATGCTAACAGCGGGATGGACTTGATCAATTTGATTTGCGAGCCTCTGGAAAAGGCGAAGGAAGGACAGGCAAGTTAAGCCCCTTTCTTCGCCTAGCGGGGTCAAATGTTGGCAGGGAACAGCATGACATCTAAATTATAGTGCGACACAAATTACTGTCTGCCGTATTCAATTTCACACGTGTAGTGATTAGGAGGGGCATCGACAAAATGGAATACACTAAACTACAAAATACTAATGTAACAAACTTGAAGATGTAAAAAAACTTCACCGGCTACCACGCATGTTCCGTCCGATCGACATTCAGGAACTTTCCATTCTGCCCCGGCAAGTATCCATCGTCCATGACCATATCATAAATTGCCTTGGCCACTTGTTCGGGTGTTTGCTCCGCGTTGGCCCCTCCCATGTCCGTTGCCATCCATCCCGGATTGAGAGCAACGGCACATCGTGACGTATCAGGATCCTTTGCAAATTCGAGTGCCAATCCCTTGAGGCACATGTTGAACAATGCCTTGCTACCAGCATATCCGTAATGTCCTGGAAAATCCTTGTCCGTGATGGATCCGAGCCAACTGGAAAGGCCCAGAACGATGCACGAGTCTGACAGGAGACCATTGGACAAGAGCTTTCCGGTCAATTCCATAGGATGCAAGGCATTAACTTTGCAACATTCGGCAACATTGAGGGCCGAGAAATGTTTCGCGTAGAAGGTGGAATCGAAAAACATATGCCCTTCGTCATCTTTTATATCCTTCGGGTTGAATCCGGCATTGTGAATCAAAAGGTCAATTTTGATTGGATTGTCAATAGTATTATTGACGACTAAGAGTTGAACCAGATGGTCCACATCTTCAGCATGTTGCAGGTCGAGAGGATAGGCAAGAATGTTGAGGTCTTTGGGGAGAAAGTCAAGATTGCGGGATGTGGCCATCACCTTCCAATCAACCTTGGTCCCGGTGCTACCGTCGCTGATACCATCAGTAGGACTTTCAGCGTTGCTGCCACTTCCTGCAAAGCATCGAACCAAGGCCAATCCCAAGCCGCGATTACCTCCTGTGATAAGGACAGTCTTTGTCATCATGTATGCAAGTTTCGTTCGTTTGCTCGTGCGAAAGAGGGAAGTAGGGGAGTCGGATGTCGGAAGATGGATCGCAGAACAACAATGAACAAAAGTTTGTTCGAAGATTCGCAAGGATCGTCCTGGCATCTTGTGTAGCAAGTAGTATGTAGCAAGTACAAGTAGCAAGTACTACAGTACTACATGTGTCTTGGTTTCCATTACGGTTAAAGCTACGAAGACCCGCATATGACACTCCAGCACAAGTACGGCATCTCGTCCTACCCAGGTACTTGTACTGCATGTTCATAGTTCATATTTCATACTGTAGTAGTTCATAGTATGTTCTACATATACTGTACATGTACGATGTTGACGCTAATCAAGCTTCTTCAGACTCTACGGTACGAGTAGTACTATGCTTGAATGCTTGAATACACTGAGTATTCCAGTACACCAGAACATGCTAATAGTCAGTATAGTACTCCAGTACACAGCATTCGAGTACAGATACTGACTACAACATGATTCCTAATAAATGCATATATTCATATATTACACTAGTGGGTACTTACGGTAGTACCTCACATTTGATCGGAGTGTCTACTGTCTACTACAGGAAACTGGACGTACAGTACCCCCAACCTGGTCGTACTCCGTACCACTACTTTTTTCCCCTACAGTATGCAGTACCATGGTATAAACGTAGGAAACTTCATGAAGTACAGTACCAGCTACTTATCATGCCCCCGTATTGCAGTTCATCGCACGGTATATTTTACAGTAGCATTTGTCAAGCAACCTGTTCACAGCAAATTCAATGAGTATTCCATCCAGTAACTTTGAATTCGTACAGTATTGTAGTTCAGTAACGTAACACACTGTCGTTTCAACATAAATTACCGTCCGTTTATGTACTGTAGACCTGTAGTACATGTAATCCACGTAACAGTGCAACATTTGATCCAGTACCCCAGAGTGGTCATACTCCGTAACAGACGGACGCACACACACAATTAATTTATAATATAGTAGGATATATACTATGCACTATGCGTATTGTACATGGTACCTGGGACATCCGGAATTCCTTCTTATTCTATGAGCAGGTTACACAGATATACGTAGATTAGAAACTGAAATTTCATCAATATTCAAAACTGTATATTTTCAATTTGATGTCGGAAGAGTATTGGCTAGCGTGCGAGCCAGCATGGCATCGTTGCGAACTTATTTACGAGAAGAAATCTAATCGTGAACTTATTTACACGAGAAGAAATCTTCTCGTGAACTTATCTACGAGAAGAATTCTTCTCATGAACTTATTCTTAAGAAGAAATCTTCTTATGAACTTATTTAAGAGAAGATTTCATCCTATCCATACACTTTCTAGTAGAAGTCTAACTTAAAAACGAGAAGGTATCTAATCGTGAACTTATTTACAAGAAGAAATCTTCTCATCAACTTATTTAAGAGAAGAAATCTTCTCATCAACTTATTCATGAGAAGCTTTCTAATCGTGGACTTATTTACGAGAAGAAATTACCTCCGAGCCTGCCAAGCCCCCATTTGCATTCATGACGCCAGCCAGTATCCATTGACGTTATTTATTATGCGGTCGTGTGTCACGTGACTCGATTTGAAAGCCCTAAAAAACTCTCGGAAAAGTGAGGTTCAGAAGGAATTCCGGATGTCCCTGGTACCTTGGACCTTGCACTACATCGTACATAGTACATACATCACCTACCACGTTGCTACGTCCACATTTTTTCAATCGTTCCAATTTCACCTACAGTACCGGAACACGTACCGGGTACTACTACAAGTACCGGTAGGTAGATTGTAGTAGTACTACACTAATCTCACCATTTGTGTGGTTTGTGTATCTCATAGCGACTTAAACGTTTTTGTCTTTGACAAGCATGGCTTCGCTCTATTATGTCATCGTAGTACTCGCACCAGTACCTGGTACTGTAGAACGATAATGAAACATGCAAATCATACCCCTCGTAGAATTACCGTAGAGTCTATACTTGCATCCGCACTCATTTTCATTCGTGTATTTTTGGTCTGTCAAGTGTCGAATGTCACTAACTTCTCCTGCGGGGAAGGTGAAAGAGGTGGCCATAAAAAAACGGCGACATAAAATATTCAGTCATCAGCTGCTTGTTCTTGTGGTGCCGAGGCTTCGATATCGTTCAGTTCTAGATCCCACGGTCTATTGCTTTGTACGTAGCACGAAGTACGAAAGTAGAAGCATTGCACTGGTTAAATATGAATATGAGGAAGTTGCAGCTCGCCCTCGTTGGATTACTGGTGGTCCAATTTCAGCATCACTGCTGTTTGGCATCGTTCGAACCTCGCATTGTCGGAGGCCAGCAAGCTCAGGAAGGACGCTATCCGTACGCCGTTAGCCTCACTCTATCGTCGCGTCACTTTTGCGGAGGTACGTTCGTTTTGATTGCTTTTTTTTGTTAAGTCGTGAATCTTCAACAGTGAAAGTGATATATTTAAACTCATGCATGTCTCCAACTTCCCTGTATCTTTTTCGAAATCTAATATTAACACCGCCAAACTTTTCACACTTTCGATTGTCGCCATTGCTCCACCTTATCGACCCTAAAGGCTCATTAATTGCCCCGGACATGGTCTTGACAGCGGCTCACTGCGGCACTCCAGGCGACGTTTACGTTGAGATTGGGCGCTTCGATCAGTTGACGACAACTCAATACGAGCGAATCCAAGTGGAGGACGAGTTTCCAAATCCGTACTACTTAAGCGGTGAATCACTACGCCATGATCAGCTCTTGATGAAATTGTCGACTGCCAGCACGGTCACACCAGTTCAGGTCAATTTTGATCCTAATGTCCCAGTCGTCGGTCAAAACGTCAAAATCATGGGTTGGGGCTTGACTGTGCCGGATCAGGATACGTCGCTATCTACTATTCTGATGGTGGCAGATTTGCAAACCATATCAAACGAGGAATGTTCCGCCTCTGTCAATCCATCGTATCCATGGTCAAATTATGAAGGGCAAATCTCTGACGACATGTTGTGCGCCTACGTCGAGGGCGTCGATTCGTGTCAGGGAGATTCGGGAGGGCCAATGGTCATAGAATCCTTCTCGGGAGGACAGGATTTGCAAGTCGGAGTGGTCAGTTGGGGATATGGGTGTGCTCAGTCCTACTTTCCCGGGGTGTACTCACGGCCCTCCTATGATTCTAGCTGGTTGATCGCCACCGTGTGTGAGAACTCAAACAATCCGCCGGTCTATTTCAATTGTTCTAACAGTGGCAGCAATGGCACTTCGTTTACACGAGCTCCGACTCCGCCTCCCACTACTGGCACTTTAACTTCAGGTTACCTTGAGGTCACGGTCGAGATTCAAATGGATGAGTATCCGAAAGAGATTGGCTGGCGATTGGTACGCCTTGACAATCCCATGGGGTTGGTGGTCTCTCGAACGCCGGGTGTCTATACCACACCCGGAGACTTTGTGCAAGAGACGGCAGCCCTAGAAGATGGCGGGATATATTCCTTCATCATTTTCGACGTTAGCTCGGACGGGCTCTGTTGCTCCTACGGAAGTGGATTTTATCAGGTGATTATAGGCAACACGCTTCAAGTTTCTGGAAACGGACAGTTTCTCTCTGGTAGAGATCATACTTTTGTTGCAAGTGACGGAGACTTTCCGTCGTCTGCACCCGTTATTGCTGGAGATTTGTTCCTCGAATTGCAGATCAGTTTTGATTCATTTCCTGAGGATGTGGGTTGGATTCTTCGAACCGGCAATATCTTTTCCGACACGTCGGATGGGCAGGTGATTGCGTACAGGCCGTCCGGATCATACAACGCTACGTTGGCCCTCTCGCTGACCACGGAAACAATCTCCATACCATCCGCTGGAAATTACACGTTTATGCTTCTCGACCCTACGGCCGATGGCCTCTGCTGCAACTACGGTGACGGTTTCTATTCACTTTATTTAGGGCCTTCCGAAGACCAGAAAGTTGTTGTTGAAAGGTCGACAGCAGCAGGTAGTAGTCGCGAGGTATCCACCTTTGCGGTTCTTGTCGATTCTGGAAGCACTCCAGTGGAACTGAGTCCCGCGCCAGCGAGTTCCGTTTCCGGGTGTCCCACATCAGAGCCAACGCGGGCTTCAGCCACATCAGAGCCAACGCGGGCTTCAGCCACATCAGAGCCAACGGGGCCTTCAGGAGCAGTTGCTAATGCTACCACGGTCCTTATTTCGATGCAACTGGATAGCAAGCCAACCGATGTTGGTTGGAAAATAGAAGGTCAAACTGGCAAAACTTTGGCATCGAAGTCAGCTGGCTCGTACACGAATACCAATATCGTTCGCGAGACCGTTGAGCTCGAGCCCAACGACTATTACACCTTTTCCATTACGGATGAATCCGGAGACGGTCTTTGTTGTGATAGCGGTTTAGGGTATTATATGCTGGACACTGCCAACGGACTCGCTGGAATTGGAGGAACGTTCACGGCTTCCGAATCGACTGTGTTTGCTGCTCCAGGCGATTATCCCGTGTCGCTTTTGCTCCAGACAGACGACGCCCCAGCTGACACTGGTTGGATTTTTGAGCGCCTTGACCTCGAAGTGACTGCGATTGTTGCCCTGGCTCCGTATGGTTGGTACAATATCTCCTCGCAACTTGTCGAGCAGACCTTTTCGGTACCGTACGGTGGTTTTTATCGGTTGACAATTTTTGACGAGAAAGACAATGGAATTTGTTGCGACGAGGGTCAGGGGTCGATTAGTCTTACGGTCGGAAAGGACAGCAAGGTCGTTGCATCGGAACCGGGAGAATTTTCTACAAGCGCATCTTTTCACTTTCTCGCCTCTTTTGGCCTACCATCCGTTTCAAATCCACGCAAACTGACGTTGGCTTTGGACTTTGATCTCTACCCGTTCGAAGTTTCTTGGTATCTGCTTCAGGTCGAGGATGACTCTGCGGTTTCAGAGGCGCGGGCAAGCCAGAGCAAAAACCACAAGGTGGTGGCGTTTGGACCGCACGATACTTCCTATTATTCATCGGCGTTGGTATCAAAGTCGTTGAATGAAACCATAGAGATCGAGGCGATACCAGAGGGTGTCACGCGAAGTTTCATCTTCGTGTTTCTTGATTCATCCGGCGATGGCTTGTGCTGCGATTGGGGCTCGGGCAATTACACTCTTTATGACGGAACCCCTTCCAAAAATGCGTCCCGAACTGTGCTGAGCGGTAATGCTAAGGACAAGGCAAGGGTAGAGCATTCCTTTACTCTGACTTCCGATGCCACAGGCACCACGGTGGGTGGGAGCTCCAATGAAAACTCTGGTGGGAGCTCGGCTGCATTCACATTGCATCCTTCGTTGTTGGCGAGCACGACCAGTGTATTGTTAATGGCCGCTGCATTCCTATAACATCAGTGATTTCTTTCTTGCCCCTCCTGAATCATATTATACCATTCATTGAATATTTGTCGAACGATCAACGATGTGTGTGCGATACAAGCCATCCATCCGCTCGATGCGATATCAGCTAGATCCCATCACTCGCAGTTTTAGTGGATTCTATCAAAGTTATCTGCAGTTCATAATGTTCCATGCCGTATGCTTCATCATAATGAGTTCTTATTGGCGAACTGGACAACACCTTCTTGGAACGAGGTCTGGCTTTTGGGAGAGAAAGTAAAACAGAACATCTGGATGCTGCGACGCGCAGGCATGTTTTTCGAGGAATTCAGGCCATACCCCACTTGGGAGGGAGTCGTTCTTCAGAATCTTTCGACCGCACTTGTTTAGCATGAGCCAATAATTAATGACAGATACATCACAAATTTCCAAGTGCGTTTGCTGTAAGTTACAGTCGATTAGTGAGTCGTTTGCCTGGAGGCACTCGACAAAGACGCCACCACAGGATACCTGAGCATTGCCGCACAACAGAAAGGTTTTCAAGGTCGTGTTATCCTTGAGGGCAATCGCCAATTCGTATCCACCAGCGTTTCCAATGAGGTTGCTATTGAGATCCAAATGAGTGAGCTGGCAAGAAGGTCGAGAGACGAGACGTGCCAAATGTGCGGCACCACGATCCGTAATGCAGTTCAATCCGAGCTTCAAGGATTTGAGATTGGATCGCGAGATTTCTTCCACTAGATCCGCAATTCCGTCATCACCAATGAGGTTACCTCTGAGGTCCAGACCCTGGAGATGTTCCGCGTACGGCAGACATCGCTTGAGTGATTGGATCACGCGGCGATTCCGAAACCGCAACCTCAAATGGGCGATTGACGACCGCTGGAAGAGGGCGCGGAGGGTTTCATCGTCTGGAACTGTGGCATTCCCCATGTCCCACTCAAGGTACTCGAGTGCTGCTGGAAGGTTTTGTATCTCATCAACGGACAAGTTTGTGGGACCAAGTCTTATTCTCGTGATACTTGGACATGTCATATCCTGTAAATGCAAATCTTGGTGCCGCATGTTCAGGCAATGCGCCCTGTCCAAGGATGCAGAGGTGAAGCACTGCATAGTCACAACCACCCTCGATCTTTGGAAGGATGGACGAAATTTCCGAGGGTTCAGGAGCGAGTACTTGAAAGGAAGAGGAATTTTTGACGAATGATGAATCGACAAGAACATCCGTGGTGGCAATGCCAATGACGTCTCTGTCAAAAATCGAGCTGACCGAATGGTGACATCGGATCACGGGAATCACAATCGGATAAATTAAAATGGCGAATGATGTCATCAGGCAACATATGACGCATACGCATAGGGCCGGTGATCTCAATGACGCATGTGTATGATCAGTTTGAGACATATCCTGTACCCAGTATGCCTTTTCTACTCAAGCAGTACGTGGTAAGAGCTCTATACCGAAGCTTTTACTTACGTCAATGTGTATGATACAGCACGGATTATGGATGCGTGAGCATAATCGTCGTTACCTGGGGGGGGCATATGTCTTAGTTTCTACTGTACTCGAGTACATTTGGTATATTTGAATTCAAGGTAGGGTTAGAGATCTACGATCGTCCCCTCTCCCTCCCAACCTTCATCATTCAAAACCGGTCCCCTGGCTGTTGCTTGCGAGAAAACAGCATCATGGGCAAAATAAACGCGTGTTCAATGAAGAATGCCGCAACTGAACGATGACATCTGTGGAAACTGTGACAAAATGATGATGGGAAACCTTTCACACAACAAGACAACGATTGTAGGGCCTAAGTGCAATGCTGCGAAACAACTACATGTCAATAGATCCAATAATTGAGGCAAAGGTAATCACAATGCCACCCATGTCATGGTTCATCGCATCCGCAAAAACATTCCATTGGAGAGACCAAGAATGCGCCTCAGTAGAAAGCTTATGCACGCACACAGCTTCTAAATCAACGAACTCAGGTGAAGTGAGGAAGTTTGGGACACAGCCCAATTAGGATTTCAGCTTCAGAATACCAACCTTCTATAATTTGTCCGGAGATCAGTCGTTTGAGGAGCTCAAGACGAGTCGCGCTGAAATGTCATCTCCGAAGAGGGGTTGATTGGAAGATATGGAACGACGTCGTATCCAACAGCGAGAACTTCATCAAGAACCGCTCAGAGAACAAGTCGCACAGGCTGTCATAAAGATTACATGTCAGAGTGTACACAACAAATGACACAAATGTTCGCGGAGGTAATGACGGTGATGCAAACCCCACAATCACATGTACCAAACAAGCTGTCCATACAGTACCCTCCGAATACTCCGGTAGAGATCCTCTCATGGCGCAAGGCTTCTGAGCGATGTAATTCCACGACTCACTCTACTCTAGAGTTGCTACCATAATAAATGGACTACATATGGGCTAGTTGGAGTACTCCAGAGTCCAGAGTACAATAGAGAATTGACTAAGCAATAGTACCTAGAGTACTTGTACTCCAATAGAAGACTAGAGTACTTGTATACTTAACCCGATACTATAACTGTATATGATACAGATATGGGACCGAATACAACATAGAGTTGCCGTATGCCACGCAAACGGCAACTCTACAAATAGCTTCATCACAATCGTCAAGAAAAAGCGCAAACAGTGGTCGTGTTTCTAGGATATAGCATAGTTGGATCAAAGACAGGGCTAACTCAGATCGTGATGGATAGATTTTACATACTCCCTTCATTTCTCGCATCCTGACCTAGGGTCCTACGGACGGTTCCACCATACTCAACCGGCCTATAAACGCCAACTCCTGAGCGAGTTCAACTCTGCGCCTGAGTTAATGCTCACAAATTTGGCAAATACATACTTCCGATCATAACTTTCAATGTAAGTTTTGCTTTGCGTTGCTTTGTGTTGCTGCGACATCCATCTCACAGCGTCGATATCACAGATAATGTCTTCTGTTTTGCGTGTATTCCTCTGGGCAGCCCTGTCGATTGCTTCCGCTCATGCTGCCATGACTACAACACATGAGGAGCACATGTACCTTCAAATGGAGGTGAGTGAAGTGTAAAAAATTGTGGTATTTGAAGTTGTGCCCTTTGCTCATCTGACCTTTTAGGACGCTGCAGCTTGGGCGCGCCACCTGCAAGGGTCAAGCGTATCCATGTCGATGATCATGTCAATGTCCATGTCCATGTCAATGCCGATCTTTGTTCCGCCTACAACACCTCCGGTAACCATCACCACGCTTCCACAGGCCACGCCAGCCCCCACTGATGCTCCAAGTTTGCCTCCCATCGTGACTCCAACTCCACTTCCCACTCCTCCGCCATTTACAGCGGCCCCAAGTTTGCCTCCTGTTCCAGGTCCTACACTTCCTCCTGTATCACGCACCGAGGCTCCGAGTTTGCCTCCTGTAATTGTAACTGGGTCTCCTTCCATTCCAGAAACAGATTCTCCTACAACTATTCAAACGGAACCTCCAACACTCCCAATTCCAGCAACATTTTTTCCTACAGTCGATCCCACTGCTTTTTCAACTGTCCCTTCTTCCACACCTCATGCCAATGACGATGACTCGAGCAACGACAAGCCTGGTGTTACAATCCCTCGATCGGCTGCTCAGGTAGTGCGTCGACGATCGTTGGGCTGGCGATTCTTCAAGGTGGATGACATTGACGCGAGCACTGCGAGGTCTGCCAACGTTCGCGGCATGAGACGTCACTTTTTTTAATTGGCCGGAATCGCATGAAGTTGCATACTGTGAAGAATAAGTGTGTGGTATATAGCACTCTTTGTTCTCCTTCTTTCACCCCCGGTGATTTTGGTGTATTATAACTTTTGCAGCACTCCTTCTATTGGTATTCCAACATTTGCGCACTCGACTAGGACAAGTAACCGAGGCCCTCGCGTCCATTTTTATGCTATGAACGTCCTTGTTCTCCTTCTTTCGCCCACGTATAGTGGTTTTCGAGAAGAAGGAAGTCGGGCGTTTCGCTCAGTGCAGTACAACTTCGTCAGCACTCGTCCTATTGTAATTCCAACATTTGCGCACCTGACTAGCACAAGCAATCGAGATTCTCGAAGCAAATATCTGGTGTTTGCGATAGCCATGTCTGGCAAAGTGTCCCCAAAGAAAAGGTTTGCCGCTAGTTTGATACAATGTCATGCAATGGATCGATGGAAACAAAAGGTCGCTTTTGACGAGAGACGTCCGTAATTCCTCCAAAATCGAAGGCGTGCACAATCTTGAAGTGGGTTGAGGAGTTTTGCCTCGAGACTCACTCTCGTGCACTTGCGCACTATCGATGCTTTGACAAGCAGCGCACAGGAAAAAATCACAATCATCAAGTAGTGTGCAGGTTGAGTTGCCATCGAGACTTAGCCTCGTGCAAGGACGTCCTGTCGATTGGTGCTACCAAAACCAGCTCACAAAACTCTCACACTTTCGATCGATGCGTGGGCATCGTGACTCAGCCTCCTGTACACGCTTCCTGTGTATTGGTGCAGTCAAAACTAGCGCACAAGCATTATCAATCATGCACCGGGTGGAGGAGTCGGCATCGGAAAGAAAGTAAAACAGCCTTGTGCATGTGGTTCCTGTCTATGTGTCATGTATATCAAAGCCAGCGCACATAGATTTCACAATCTGGAAGCGGATGGAGGAGTTGGTATCGAGACTCAGTCACGCGAACGTGCTCCCTGTCAAGAGGTGCAGTCAAAGCGACGAGGAAGCAGGATGCACGACTAGGAAGATTTCCAACTAGTCTCATTTCCAGCAATGTCGAGGCCAACTCCGGTCGTGTGGCATACTTATTGGATACTCCATACGTGTGTCATTCTATGTATGATGCAACCGGCACATAGTCAACCAACCTCACTCGAAATGCTGTTCGGATTTGTTCCTGAATCGAGCTGCGTGAAGTGGCTCCGCGCCTCCAACAACTGCGCTCGTTCTTCACACAATTCTGACACCCAAACACTACAGAAACATCAATATGAACGTGAGTTTTGCCTTTGATGGAGGGCAACTATCACGAGCGACATGGGAATTGTTGCCGTCGTGCAAGCACACTCTGTTTGAATGCTGCTCTGAAATGAAACTCACTTTGTCGCTTTCAAAAGTTGTTCTTTTCGCGTTCGACCCTTTGGGCAGCCTTGTTGATCGCATCTGCCAATGGTAACAATGTCACTATTTACGGCGAGGATATTGACCTTCAGCTGGAGGTAAGTCACCTTTCATTTGTGCTGCTTGCAGAAACCCAAACATTCAAGGGCAAAGGTCGACTCATGTCTGTTTTTCCAGGATATTGCTGCGTGGACGCGTCACCTTTCAAGCTTCAGTGTGTCCATGTCCATGTTTACGCCGAGCCTTGTTCCTATTGTTACCACCACCCCGGTTGCCACTCCAGCTCCTGTCACTGTTCCTATTTCAACTGTCGCCCCTGTAACTGTGGCTCCTTCCACCAACCCAGAACCGACAAATGCTCCATCGATGCCACCTGACAACGACGATGATACCAGTAACGCTCCGTCAATGCCACCTTACAACGACGATGATACCAGCAATGCTCCATCGACGCCACCTGACAACAACGATGATACCAGTAACGATTTGCCCATGCCTGGCACAGGGTTGTGGAAGAACAAAGAGATTGGAAGGGACAAGCTTGATGACAAGGTTGAAAATGCAGTCAATGTCGGAACCAAGGCCGCGGTGCGTGCCAAGGGTGGAAGACGAACCGGTAGGCGTTGATTTAGTCCATGGTCGATTCGCCCATCGACCCTTTGAAACGATGCTGCAAGAGGGAACCTGCGTACAAGAATACCTGGTACAGAAGTAGGTGGAGGTCGGAGGATATCGGATATCCGATTTGCGTCACCTTCGTTTCCTCAAGTTTTCTTGCAGTAGTACGAAGTCAACCGTACAGTCTTTTAGCAACCGTAGCCTTAGGTTTAGCACCAATCAGCAAGCGGTGTACTTGGTCACACTGTGATGAGGAGGTTGTTGTGTTGTTGCGAACAAAAAGAGGAACCAAAGAACTAACATACCGAGGATCCAAGCGAATCCAACAATGTGTTGAAGTGTTGGTCCATACTCTTAAACTTCGCAGCACCCGCAGTTGCCCGCAGATTAATCGACGTAAACCACTTCGAACGAGTCGGATTGGGTCGCTTGGTTGACAGAAGGGTGGCCTGCCCTTGTGATTGCTGAAAAAGTCACCAGCAAATGTGCTCTCTATTCTCCGTGACGCTGCATATCGCTTGTTTGTAATGTTGTCAACGGGCACAGGCTGTTGGCAGGTACGGCAAGGTTCGTGGCAAGCGATTAGGTTTTTCAGTTGGCCGCCATCACGGTCGATTGACAACAAACAAGAAAACGGAGGAACCGTAAACCATTCTGTCGTCCCCTTCGTTCGCCTTTGCGTGTAGCGCTTCTCCGGGATAATGCAGTGTGGAGGTTCACTCGGTGTATTACAAGTTGTCAAAATTCCTCCGCTTGACATCCCCGACATGCAACCCCTTGGGTCAATTAATACCAAGGGCATCCGCGGAACCAATCACCGGCGTTTGCCATAGTCCCTCTCTGTGAACCGGCTTTGACGTTGGATGGTCATGCATTTCGTTGCTTGTCGTGCATTCTTGCGCGCTGGTTCGCACCCATCGTCGATCGAGGACCACGCGCTGGTTCGCACACATCGTCGATCGAGGACCATAATCATTTCCAAACTTTAAATGGATTGAGGAGTTGGTACCTAATAACCAAACTCAATCTCGTGTGCATGCGTCCAAGCTGGAGGTGCTGCCATAACCATTATGATATATGTGTCACGACTCGGCAGATTTCCAATTGTTAGCCTTATTCTCAACCAATGACCGGACCAACTCCTGACGTGATGCATTCATTTTTATTTGATTCACGGTACTCCACGCGCTTGTCATATTGTGTATCCAGTAACGGGCATATCGTTTACATACAACTCGACTCACCAAATGCTTCTTGATTTATCTGTTGCAGCTCTGTTAAGTAAGTAGCGAAGACAGGATGCCAGCAACATACAACCTGCTTCACTCTCACAATTCCATATCAATGTGAGTTTTATTTGTGTTGCTGTTCTTCTTCTTTAGCGGCGCTTGCGACCTGCGGCTTGCCCCGCGATACGGGCCCGCGATACGGGCAAATATGATCAGGACTTGGCTCAACATTCTGCTCTTTGTAGCGTTCAATAGTCAATGATTTCCTTTTTCCGTTCGTCCCTTTGGGCAGCCTTGTTGATTGCATCGGTCCGCGGTCGTTCTTTCACGACGTACGAAGAGGACCTTGATCTTCAGATGGAGGTAAGTCACTAATCATTGTTGCGTTAGAGCTATGTATTGAAAGGCTGGGATTGGCTCACGTTGTTTTTCAGGATGCTGCTGCGTGGACACGTCACCTTTCAACCTTGAGCGCGTCCATGTCCCTCTCGATGTCCATGTCTATGCCAAACCTTGCTCCTCTTCCTACTGCCGCCCCGTTTGCTCGTCCAGCTCCTATCACCGTTCCAGTATCGACAACACGTCCAACGAGGCCTCGTTTTACAGACGATGATGCTAGCAATGACTTCCCCAGGCCTGGTCTAAGTGGAAAGGGCGGTAAGGATGGTCTTGATGACAAGAACGGAAAGAGTGGTAAGGGCGGTCTTGTTGACAAGAACGGAAAGGGTGGTAAGGGAGGAGTTGTTGACAAGAACGGAAAGGGTGGTAGGGATGGACTTGCTGACAAGAACGGAAAGGGTGGAAAGGGAGGACTTGCTGACAAGAGCGGAAAGGGCGATAAGGGAGAACTTGCTGACAAGAACGGAAAGGGCATTATGGATGGCGTTGATGGCAAGAGCGGAAAGGGTGGTAAGGGAGGACTTGCTGACAAGAGCGGAAAGGGTGATAAGGGCGGACTTGATGATAAGAGCGGAAAGGGTGGTAAGGGCGGACTTGATGACAAGAGCGGAAAAGGTGGTAAGGGAGCACTCGCTCACAAGAGCGGAAAGGCTGGAAAGGGAGAACTTGCTGACAAGAAGGGAAAGGGTATTTTGGATGGCCTTGATGATAAGAGCGGAAAGGGCGGTAAGGGAGAACTTGCTGACATGAAAGGAAAGGGCACTATGGATGGCCTCGCTGACAAGATCGGAAAAGGGCGATAGGATGGTCTTGACGACGAGAGCGGCAAGAGTGGTAAGGGTGCCGTCGATGACAAGGGTGGAAAGCATAGTCGTTAATTATAGACTGTGTCCGACGATTTCCTCTACCATTGAATACTTGTTCGTCATTTGGTACATGGTTTGACAGTGCTCTCCGTCTTCTTCATGTTCCTCGCTGACCAAGAGTCACGTTTTGCCGCTTAGGCACCTCTCACGACAAATCTGCCACTCTTGGTAATATTCCTGACTCCCTTGTAGGGTCGGTATGTTTCTCCCGTGACGGAGAGTCCGCTGACCGAGAGCCCGCTGACGGACGCCAAAGGTATCTTCCACGCCAAAGAAAGGTTGGGATTGGCGACTGGTTTCTTTGTTCCCTCCAATTGGAGGCTGGCGGTTAATTGGGGTTTCTTGGAGGCATCTAATTTTCCCAGCGTCCATTTGGCAACTTTGGAAGCCTCGTCGTACAGGACAGTCCCCAGGTTGACGCGAAGGTCGGCGGATTTGACCGATTTGGGGAGAGGCATCGTTATGGAAACATCTTCAACCAACATGGGTCCCTTGCGAGACGCTGACAGTATCAGCGAAGATATGGATCGGATCCCAACATTGAGTGTGACCTTTCCCGTCAGACCAATCGTGTCTTGAACAAAGCTCCATTGAGAATTAGCAAAAATGGGTGGGTGGAAGCCTTGCATGGTGGAATTCCGAACTCGGTACCTCATGAGCTCAAAATTTCCGTCAGGAGGTACGAATGAAACGACTTGGTCGTCTTCGAACCTTCCATACCTGACGCATGGATGAAAAGAGCAGTCATCAATGATAGCAGGATCTGTAAATGTGAGTAAGAGGTCTGGAACCCCACTCAAGTGTGACTGCGCCTGAATAGACCCTGAGACATCAGAAGAAACCACGTTACCATTGGCATCGATAATGGCATCAATTTCTTCCACTATATCAATGTATATTTCATTCTGACTGTATCGAACGCCCGCTGCTCTCCATGGCATATTCGAGATCGTTCCACTGGGCAAGGCTTCGGAAACAATGGCATTTGAGCCACCTGTGACGACAGACTGAATTTTACCCATGACGGTCGGAGGGCGAATCATTGCTTTAAGTGCGTTCGGCTCGGTCGTTAGAGGCCATCCATAATCCACCATTTCCTCCAAAAGCTGGTAAACGGTTGAGAAGTTGTCCTTAATCGCAGATTCATCGGTGGGAGTCCCAAAATAATCCGAGAAGATATCGGCAACTCGATGCAAGAACTCAAGAACCAACAGAGGACTGACTTCTCCTGGACAAACAGCAAGATATGATAATCCATCTCGTAATATCGAAAATAGATACAGCGTCGTATCGTCTGATGGAACTTCCATGACGGGTGGCACAGTATCGTGGAACGAATAGTCCGCATGATCCGTGACAATGCTGGTAGTGGCGAGACCACCATGATGATTTACTGATGCCGATGCTCGCTCCCAAAAGTAGTCACAAACTCCTCGACTCGTCACATCACGAAAGTGACGTTCAATTATCACTTCGCCTGTGGGTGATAAGAGGAATAAGGATTGCATCATGGTCGATTCTAATGTATCAATACCGGTAGGCGCC
>JAKSYS010000613.1:0-37744 GCA_022925895.1 Fragilaria crotonensis | reverse complement strand
GAGCCGGAGGTTTCTGAGGTGATACGACATTGTTGATCGACCCAGGACGCAGAAAGTTAAGTACTTAAATAATAGCAAGGAACTATGCCTCCGGAGCGAATCTTTGTCGTTTCAAATGTGCGTTTCCGGATGTCGCTGTTTTAAAGAGTTAAGTCGTATAAAAATTGCCACAACCAACCGAAGATCTGACGTCATTCAGTTGCATTCTTGTTGGCCTTTTACAAGACTGGGCAATCGAAACTATACTCACCTCACCGTGTTTTGTGCTCCGTGGTCTTCAGAAGAGTCTTCCACCTGTTTCTGGTAGAACTGGATCCGAGCCACCACAGCGAGAAAGATGTACTCCGCGTAGTGCGAATGTTCAGGTAGAGGAAAAATGAGATATTCCTCCATTTGGAAGGGGAACCGATGATATGTTTTCCAGTATACAATTGTGTTGTCCGTTTCTTTAAGATTGGCCGGTCTCCGCTTAATCCTTCATTGAGGGTGTAAGATCAAGACCCAGGGGAGGCGATCGAGCACGTGGGATTAACGAGGGTTTAATGCTTATTTGATATGAAAGCATAAGGCAACATTATCGCAAACTAGTTTAGAATTGCGGCAGGGCCGTAACAATTCGCTGAACTTGGCGTAGCTTATCAGTTTCAACGTTCAGAATGAGGAGCTCCGTCATTCTGGACTTCATGACCTTCTTGCGCACCTCGATCTCGTCTGAAAGAGAAATGAAGAAGTCGTGCAGTGCTTCATGCTGCTACATCTTCAGACGGCGATATTGTTACGCAGAAATTCTTTTCCTAGCCCTTCGCCGTTGAAAGAGCTCCCCTCCCACCCACTACCGTAGTTTATTTCGCTGGTGGTCTCCTGCGGTCTTTTGGATCGGGCTCGGGAAGGCGTTGGATGCATCGATGCATCGGCTAAACCTACGGTCCCTACGGTAGGTGTGCGAAGAGTCATCTACGTTGATTCCAACCTTGGACTCACCTTACGTCGTACTATTTCAACTCGATGACCTTCGAGAAGCGAGATGTGTGTTATCAAGGGAATCGAACTGTGAACTTGCATTCTGCCCTCCCATCACACTCCCGAATTTTGTGTGCTCAGGCATAGTCATCGCGCAGACAGCATCATGTATGCACAGTATGCTGTATGCTGTATGCTTGTATGCTGTATGCCTGAGTTTTTAGTCCCGATGTCTAAAGTCTGAACCTTATTAGTGTTCGGGCTGTATCGTTTTTGTATCTTAGGGCCCTTATAGTAAATGCACATTGACAAAGAATGTGTTCTGCATTACCGAGGTCCGTGGTAATCTAATCGGGACATATGAAACTGCACAGCCTCGTTAAATACGTTACTCGGTATGATTGCATCTCCTCCGGTCGTTTCACCGACAAAAAGTGTTCGGCAAACGAAATGCTTGTGACTTATCTACTTGCCGAACGCCAAGGAGCGTAGTTCGGCGCTCTGTTTTTTTCTTCTTGTTCTGTCCTCCCCAGGAATTCCTGGACTTGGCTTTGTGGCATGATTGCGCTGACTTTGCAATCTTGATTCTTTGGCCAGCGTAGGTAGTAGCAGTTCCGTTCTGAGGGTTTTGGTCTGCAGCGGCTACTGCGACGCTGACTGGTGATGCTTTGCTCGCACAACTGACGATGCTCCTGTATTTCCCTGCACCTTTGTTGTTGCCTGGGCGCCGTTGGGGACTGGCAACGATGTTATCGGTTGAATTGCCATGCCAACGGGTCGAATTGCACCGCGGAGGCGGTGGTACCGAAGATCTTTGATACGCAGAAGCAGGATTAGTCGACAAATTTCCGGACGATGCAGACAGTGGCGGAGGTGCCGTCCAGCTCGTTGTCGGAGATGGAGCCGTACTCGCCTGATGTGCCGACCTCAAGTCGTCGACATAGCGCAGAGCTTGTCCAGCCGATGTCTGGTTCGGACAAGAAATAAGCAGTGCAGGAAGGAAGTGCCAAAAGTCAGAATCTCCGTAGCCGCTATCAAACAATGCCGCGGCGCGGTCCACGTGTTTCGGGTGCTATCTCGTCAGCAGCAAATTGTTTTGTCAGATTCTTCAACTCTTTGTAGTTCGTTAGTCCCAGCGATGCTTTCATTTCTTCAACAGTGGCCATTCCTTGTTTCAACGATTGATTGCTTTGGGAGGTGGAAAGTTTGTTAAGTTGTTAACGGGAGCTGGTTTCGATCTCCGAGTAATTTCTCTCTCACCGAGTTCTTCTTGGAGGAAACCTTCGGCGGCGGCGGAAAGTGCACTGAGTTGTTCAGCGGTGGAGCTCGCGCTTCGATTCGATTACCAACATTCGCATTGACGGGGTAGGTCGCATGTGTTTTGCTTGCGGCTCCTAATGACGGAAAGTCGCTTGCTGTTATGGAAGGAACGTTTTGTGTTGTCGTACTACTTTCGCTGGCGCTGTTGGAAGGAAACGAAGGATAGCTTGCTCTGGTATGACTGCTCCTCCCAGGGATGGAAGTTATCTTGGCCCAAATCAGATTGACGGTTCATGCTTGAACCGGCACTCGAATGGGCGAAGGACGGAGCTTGTGTTCTGCCACTTGCGGGACGCGCCGCTTGTGACGCCCAGTCATTTGAGGCAGGAGCCGGGATATTCCCCATAGCGGCATTGCGCATGGCTGAAAATTGCCGACTGCCGGAAACACCACCAGCTCTGAGCTTTGCGGCTACAGAAGTGTTGGAGTTTCCAGCTGATGCCGATGCAGACGTGAGAAGGAAACTGTTCCACAGAATTAGTGACTACTCCAGGTCTGTAAATCGCCGCAGGTTACCTGCAGCTGTCCATCCCATTCGAATACCCTCAGACTGGCCAGCCGCCTCACCAAGCGATGGAAAGGCTTCCTCTGCAGTCCCGACTGCTGCGCTGCTCGAATTCCTGCGGCCAGTGTTCTGAACTCTTCAGTTCGCTGAAAGTGTAGTGGATGGCTCGTCTCCTCGTTAGGCCCCCGCTCTTGTTGCGGAGACCTTCTGGGACGAAGGCTTCGCTGTCGATTCCGTATTGAAAGTCATCATCAGACGGCACTGTTTGACTCTCATAACCCGCACCAGAGTATCCTTCTCGTCGGACTCTAAACTGCAACTGTATCTTGGTCGATCCCGTCGATGTACCTCCGTGAACTGACAATTCATGCGCGCAAATCAATTTGTTCTCAAAGACCATGAAACGTGCTGCAACACACTGCGGGTCCTTGCAAAGAAAGTGCTGCCGATCAAAGTGTTTTTCCAGAGCCGCGTAATCTCGAAAGTACTGATTCGCCAGTCCTTGTGTTTCACATACGTGACATTTGTAGTGATCTTGTTGCAAGTGCATGTGCAGGTGCGTCAAGTCATAAAAGCGCTTTGGGCGGCAAAATTCGCACAGGGTGTCCTCGAAAGCCCGTCTCGATGCTGTCTCCTGACGCCATGTGCGATCTCAGTTGTGACGGTGTAGCGAGGCAAGAGAGCCACAAAGTCTCTCTTGTGGTCAATACAGAATTCACAAAGAGTCAGGCGATGCTTGTTTCTCAAGTGATCTAATAGGGTTTTGACCGGTGTGATCGCTGCCCTATTTCCTTTCTTGCCTTGCTGTTGTTGATTGTGGTTGTTCCGCTTGTCGGATGGATCTTGATTACTATTAGCGTTGCCGTCAGCACTAACATTAACCCCATCATAATTATTGCATACCCACAGTGGTTACCAAACAACGAAAGGATGTGAGCGTCGTAGTATTCCTTGGGAAAGAACATTCCACATCATCCCGAAAGATATAATCGGCACCAAGCTCATCACCCCAAAGTGGATATTCTTCAAACAACTTGACGTTTTCGAAGCGATCAACAATGATTTGTTGATTCTCCTGCTTGCAAATGGGACATTTCTTATCGGAATGCAAATAGCGTAGTCGCAAATGACACGTTCCACAAACCTCATTGTGAGCACAGGAGTCACACACGGATGTGTCAAGTCCGTGTAACAGACGATGCATTGTGGTACGTGCCCATCCATGGCTACCAAATGTTTTGCAATGTCTGAGTGTGCGTGCTTATATTTCGTTCTTGTAATTGTAGTTCTAGTTGATGATAATAACAATGATGCTGCGGCTGGAACCGAGATGAACTCGTTTGCCGGTAGACACCTCAAGCCTCAAGTACAATGTGCGCTCAAGAGAGATGGAAAGACTCTATTTGCTTGTGGTCGGCGCTGGCAAAGTGGCTCTCCAGTCTCCAGTCGTCAAACCTGCCACCTATGCATACGACTTGGAATGGATTGCGAACAGACTTCCAAATGAAGATAGCTAAATATCTCTGAGTTCCTGGACCTTCCAAATGATACCTACTGTACCGATGTAGTAGCACTCTAGTAGAAACGTATTGTCATGCAAGTACTGTAACTATCTGGTGCGTAAACGCCTGTGCTCCAGTGGTACAGTTGCACCATGCACAGATGGAACGTTTTCAATGAAGATCGATATACCTGAAGAGAGCTGGAGTCATGATGGAGGCATGCGATCTCATGATCTCATGTGGCAGACGAGGACACAGTTGGTCCTCTACTACTTTACTCCACTCTCATAATAGGCGGGTGCCTCATTTCACACCTACTAGTTGTGCTAACAATGATTTTGAAGACATCAGTAGTAGAATCAAATTGGAAAGAATCCCATTGGTTTCTGTGTTTTATTCTCATGGAGTAGATGTTGAGGGATGTGATCTCACGACAAGGAAAACACCAAAGGAGAGTTTGCCATACTAGCTTCTGTTGTAGGACATTGTTAGTGGAACAATGCTGATGATAGTACCACACCAATGCACAAGGCGGCATGGAAACAGATTTCTTGAGGTTTTTAATGCAGCTGGTTGATGATTGTTACAAGATAAACAATGAAGTTATGAGCAAGTACTTGGAGTACTACTAGCAATGTTTCTAGATGGTTGCATCCTCTGTTTGTTGAGATGTATTGGTGATGTTAATCACCAGTTATCAACGATGCCGGCAACAGAACTATGTGATTTCAAAGCAGGTACTAATTGGCTGAGGACTAGTCAGTGGTGATGCAGAGCCAAGGATTCTATCAGAAAAAGAGCCAAGTTGGGAAAATGATTTCAGTTTTGGTATTGTTGTTGCCATAATCATCATGCAAAGAGATAAAACAATTCAACAGGACGCAAGATGTGGATATGTGCTACCATCAAGAGTTTCAACTTTGTAACAGACCACACTCTTCATTGAATCATTAGTAGTAGCTGCAGATCATACCCAGCAGGAATTGACTGTTGACATTGCAGTTGTGATCCTCAACACATCATAGACATACACAAAAGTTATCATTTGTGTGTTTCTGTAAGGTGCATCAAGCTCCCCAGCTTGGTGAGCAGCCATTTTGGATATTGGATTGTGTTCTTCTAGGTTCATTTTGAATTTAATAGGGTGCTGGACGCGGGACGTTATTGAGCGTGTTACATCTTTTTCATATGCTCCGGACAACGTACAACGTCCAACTAGCACCAGGTACTACCGGTAGTACTAGTACTGTTGTAGCAGCAATTGACACGCAATTGATAGAGGAGTAAAAGTAGACTATTTGGCACACCTTCGTCATTTATCAATTAAAATCCTATGAATGTATTCATCGCTTTCCATTGTTTCGAGGCAATGTACGGTACAGTACGTACCTGGTACACTGCACACTGCATCTGACAGATCTGACATTTTCTCTTGTACGAGTACTTGTACTACATATATGTTACTCTCATATCATATGTTCATAGATACATTCTTGATCGTATTCGTACATACGTGAATGTCACATGATAGGGCTTCTGGAAGAATGAAGAATGGCGAAATATCAAGCATGCATATATATGGATGATAGATGATAGTATGAATTCGTGGAAGAGTCCCAATACTGACTTAGTCACATGCGCTTATATACATTCCCAAGAAATATACCCAACGCGTGCGCATACTCACAAAATACGGCGTACGTGTTGCGGAGCAAAATACGACCGTCTCGAATCCCGACTCCGAGTATCAAGAAATGAAGCCCTCTGTGCAGTGTGCGTACTGCCGGAGTGGCGTACAGTGCGAGATCATACCATTCTATCACAACTTTACGTTTGAACAACAATGCACAACTATGGATTCCTCTGCCTCTCACTTTCTAAAGGACTATTGCCCGTGGCAGTACCAGGACAGCAAGTCTTCATCATCTTGGACGGCAATAGTTCAGGTACCGAGTTAGAGTTAACGTTTCAGCCAACATCAAACGCAGACAGGCGTTCCAATGGGTTCAATGAAGTACGTCTGACGCAAAGGCGAGGAGAGGATGATAACGGTAGTACACATGATACAACAGAGGTATGCCTACAAGGTCTGCATCCGCTCATCGAAGAGCTGGAGCTCACCAACTTTTCAGGTCGTCTCATTATTACGCTGCGGACCAAAGGGATTGCGAATGATCACGAACATACAATCACAAACACGGGCAGACCAGATGCCCAGAAGTCAATCTTATCTCCAACGCTTCGATCCATGGTTACACGGTCTTCGACAGGTTCTACTCCTGTCAGGGAAGACCCCGAACAAGAAGACGCAAATGTGCCGGGCCTGGGCCAACCACAATGGACAATTTTTCCTGCCACCGAATCGAGTTCGTTGACTGGAAATCTCGATGAAAGCATGAATAGTAGGATTTCAGAGGAAAGGAATACCCCCTCTATGGTAACAGAGATGCAAAACATGGTCGCCTCTGAGATGGAAGTCGGGGAGGTCGATGGTTCCGATGCAATCGGAGAGTTGGGACCAGGCTCGCCCCTCCACCTCCTTTGTGCCGCTCCTCGAACGAATTTGTCAGAACTCCGCGCCTGCCTTTCGCACAATCCAGATTCACCGTTCGTGCGCGATGATAGAGGCCAAACTCCACTGCACATCCTTTCGGAAAATCACCTTCTCTGGAACAGTTACCATGCCAGGGAACGTCGAGTTGATGCTCACGTGTTTGCGTTGGAACTGGTTGGCATCAATCCGGCTGCCGCTGCGTCTGTTGATTCTCAAGATGGCTGGCCTTGTCAATCACTGATCCAGCAGTGGGTAGATCAACAGGAGCTTGACCGAGAAAAGGATTCCAAAGGTTCCTCTCTCTCTAATTTTGTACGACGCGGAATGGGCACAGTGATCTCATTGGCTGCATCCAAAAAATCCTTTTTGCCGTTGTCGTCAATCGATACAACAAGGAAGATCAGGTAGAAAGCTTCGCAACTTTGCTCCCTCGCGCCTTACACTGTCCTTCGAAAGTGCCCTCAATGTCCTGTCCCTTGCAATCACGTCCATCACGCTAGCGGATGAGATACCTGATACAGAGTCTGTCGTTTTGCAACAGAAAATATGTGTCAACATTGCGACGCACGTCCTCATCTGTTGCCCAGACTACTGCTACTGGAACCCGAACAGGAGCGGCACCGCATCTTCAATTTGCCATTGATACGTCGCCTCTTGTTGGAACCCTTGGTCACAGGACCTTGGTTGGTTTCATGGTGCGACACAACGGATTGGTCAGTCGACGACGAGCTGTTGATTATCTTCTGCTCCTAAGCGATTGTTCTATCGATCATTTTTATCCTGGCGGTAATGTAATCGTTGAGTTAGATGATAGTGATGAAATGACAGAGCTAGGAAAGGCGTTTCGAAAGAGTCAATCTCAAGTCTTCAAGGCCCTTGGTGACATGGGCGGAGAGTTGATCCTTTCACTGGCGGTGGTAGACGATAAGGAATTGTGTCGGGCGACGTCTGGGAGCGCACTGTGGTACATTCTGCATCAGGGATTGATGCGTCCCTTTGTCATTGGCATCGTATTTATTGATTTCGTCCTTCACATTACTCTTATGTTGTCGTTCCGATCAGACGTCATGGTGTCTGGGGACCTCGGGGGTTTGTCAGCAATCCCGTCGGCAGTGGTAACAGGTGAGAAATATCTTGCTAAAGCAGCGTTCGCGGATGTATTTTGTGACTAAGATTGTCTTGTCGCAGCGATAACGACGTTCTTCGTGGCTCGAAAGGTCAGCGTGGGGATGGCGTTGTGGAGCATCTCGCGTTCTGTATTCAAGGCTCATATTCTTGACTTTGGAACCTTTTTGATCTTCTTTCTATCGCTCTTGTCCTTTCTATTAACAGTGTTAATCGCGGTGCGGGTTGTAAGTAGAAACAGACCATTCAAAGTCCGATCATTCTCGGTATCGAAGCTCACGCCTTTTCAATTCATTAGCTCCAACCCAAGCCTCAATGCATTTGTCCCGGGGTTGCTCTGGCTCAAAGTATTGTCGTTTCTCAGGGCTGTCAACATGCAAATGGCGACCTTCATCTTATCATTGGTGCGGATTGTACTTGACATCCGGTCGTTCCTCGTCGTTTTAGTTGTCGTGATCATGATGTTCGAGAGTGAGTACAAACGTGCGATCGCCGATTCAAACGACTTTGAATCGATGTGGCTCACAACGATGCACTATCGTTTCTTTCCCTTTATGCATCATGATCATCTTGTTTACCACCACGAACGACGAGCAGAGTGGCCAGCCCTCTGTCCAGGAGATTCCGACGCTCAAAGTGACTTCTGCTCGGGACAGCTGGTTGACTCATACCTTCGCATGTGTACGTAGTGTTCCTCTGGACTCATACTTTGTCTCGCGCGCTCATCAAATTTTGTTCTCAGATGGTGTGCCTTGGAGATTTTGAAGTCAATGACTATCGTGGTAACAACGCTACAACAGCTGTGTTTCTAGCTTTCACTGTCTTGGGAGTCATCATCCTTCTGAATGTCTTGATCGCTATTGTTAGTGATTCATACGAGAGCTCGAAGGTTGGCGCGAAAGCTCTCTTCGGAAAGGCTCGCATCGGGTTTTGGCGGAGCATCTTGCCCTTGAGCGATTCTTGCAGCCTGGGCAAAATCCACTGGCATCTCTGCATGTGGATGGTAGCATTCTGGATCCGCACCGATGTGCGACCATTGTTAGCCGGGTGCTTCGATGGGTGGTTCTGTTGGGGATGCTAACGACTGTCTCTTCGCCGAAGTTTTCCTCGTTCGGCAGGCTGTCGCTCTATTGGAAGACAATGCCAGTATCATACTGTTGACACTTCTTATTTCCATGAGTACTATTCTTACTGTTGCTTGTGGACAGTTTTCCACTTCCTGTTTTCCAGCGTGCTGTCGTCTTTGTCTTGTATGTCAGGCGTTGCGTACATCATTGCACATAGATGTTGTGATGCGAAGATTGGTAAATTTGATAAGAAGCGTACTGTTCGGCAATTTGTCTGTCACTGATGGTGTGGACAACGACGAAGGAATGAGGGATCAAACACATCGGTCAGTTGGAGAGTACCATTTTGGCAGCAATCTCTGAATCTGACCGACAGGTGGAACTTCGCATCAAAGCTGCTGAAAGTAATCTGAAGGCCCATGAATTGAACCTCGCGGAGAGGCTAGAAACTGCCGTGCTGGGTGATCACAGAATGAATCTCTTATAGCTTCAAGAAAGCGGGCGAAGATGACCTACAAGGCCAGCCTAGTATTCAGACGAAGATTCATCGAATGACTGGGACCCTTTTTCATTTCTGATGCGTACTTCTCATTATGTGGTGATGATTGAAATAGTGATGATCGCCACTAGATGTGGTCAGTGCAGGCAACCGTTGTGAGAGAGATCTGGATTGTTAACATTATCCTAGCCTCAAAATGTACCTTCATGAATGTCAACATCTTTATCATGACAGTATTTTTTGTACATGGGATCTATGGTGGGTTAAATGTTAAATAAGGCAGGTGATGGGGTAAACTAAGGCAAATGGCCCGGGAGACTAGACACTGGTAGTATGCAGTTGATATTCTATGTTGCTAGCTAGAGAAAACTGAGTAATTCAATCGGTTTTCAATCAGTTGAACTCATCTCTCTGCAGCAAAGGGAGCGTCTGGGACCGGAGAAGGTGAAGCAGACTTGTTAATTGTCATACACCAATCAAAGCATTGACAAAATTCAACTTAGTTTACCATTCGCTCCGTAGAAAATAAGCTCAGCCTTGGAGCCCTGTGCTTTGAATGTGGATTAAATAATCTGCCATCCTTCATCATATTGCTCAAGAATGAAAACCAAAAAGACTAAGCCCACCCATTTCACCCCTGATATTTTGGTCAAATTGGCTACCCCTTGGCTAAAATCAGTTGCGGGAAACGTGCAGCGAATCGTGTGGCGATGTGTCCTGTGAAACCGGATTGCAAGAGCATCTAACACTGCTAATTTGCTTTGTGGAACGTTCTTAAGAACCAAAAATGTTACCACTTTAATCATGCCTTTTCAAAAGATGTGCATAGTTTCCACTGGTGTTGACAGATAGATACTGTCAAGATGTACTGTGCTACAAGTGCTGCTCAAGATGTGTCGAGTAATACTGTGTCATCCGGACACTACTCGAACAACGACAGTACACCAGTATCTAGTATCTGTTCCGGTGATCACGGCAGTGTTGATGGTTGACTGTAATCCAGGCCAAGGCTAAAGCAAAGAAGACTAAAGAAGCTCCACACAGAAGGAAGACTGAAGAGTCTATTATTGGTGTGAATGGGATTCACAAGGTGGTGAATGGGAATGCAATTGCAGCTGATGGGATTGGAGTCTAGAAATAGAGACTAACAGTAAAGCTCACAATACAGATAAAGGAAATTCAATACGGTTGTAATATCGCACTGGCTAGTGTTATACTGTATCAAGGATTATTTAACACGTTTATAAACGGTCAGTTTATATTTTGAAGTCTCAAGCAACATGGTCGACGAACAGTCTGAGTCCGGGTATGGTACTACTGTTCCGCGCTTGCGTTTGATGGCGACGAAGCCAAGTACCGTTCCTGGGAGGGAAGACGCTTGCGCTCGCCGGGTCGAGGGTTTTCTACTTGCACTAACCAAAGCAGCTACCGGGAGGGTACTACTGTGGAAGAGTATGAGTACGGCGAGGTTGAGGTGCCTGGTATGGATGCCACTGGTGGCGGGCTACCGCTGCAACGACATCGTCCAACGACAGCTGCGGAGAACCGCAAGTACCTCGCGAAGGCTACAGCTTGACATATTTGGTTGCAAGTTGCACCGGTACAGCCTACGCTCTAATTGAGAGGTGCGAAGGTGATCCGTTTAAGGCATGGGCCATACTTCAGGAGAAGTACTGTGCCACTGACGCGGAAGAGAATTACCCTGAGCTGGATAGAGCGTTTAGCGATTGCAAGCTTGATGGGACGAAGAAGGATCAGAACTCTGGTTCAATGACTTGACCACTTGAACATGAGGCTTGCAGAATCAACTTGAAGTATGAGAAGGACGATCTGCAAATGAAAAGTCACATGATGACGGCTATGTCGAAGGACTATGAAAGCGTCATCGTCAAGTTCCGCGGTGACCAGCGAGACGCCTCTTGCAAAGTTGCGCAAGGAAGTGGTACTCCAATTCAAGACCCTTGTCAAGGATGGTAGTGGAAAGGGCTCGGAATCTGTTCAGTGCCAGCAACCCATTTAAGGAACATGCAGGAATTGCGGCAAGATTGGCCATAAGGCACATGAGTGCAGGTCGGCCAAGGTCGAATCTACGGATGGCGCAACGAAGGAAGCCAGTACTGCCGACGACGTCGATAAGTCAAATGTGACATGCTATAATTGTCAAGGAAGGGGCATTATGCGAACGAGTGTGCGAGCGCAAAGAACTTCAAGTCTGACCCTACAGCTGATATGGCAATGTTTGTCGGAGCGTCATGCGTGGATACTATGCCCGTCTACAAGGGCTATGACTATTGTGCGGATGTGGGAGACAGCTTCTTCGACAACATGTCCGATTCAGTGGCTTTTGGCGAGGTTGATGACACTTTGTTTGGTCATTTGATCCTGGCCGGTGGTACTTGTACTAAGAACGATACTAAAACTGCACGCATTGAGGACACTGCGGCGGAGACTGAACCAGTTGCCATTGAGGTTGAGTTGGTTGAAGAACAGGAATCCAAATGTGACTTGGACGTTCTTGCAACTGACATGAACACCCCTATCATGGCTACCAATGAAACTACGGACAAAAATGATAAAGTCATTGTCATGCCAAGCGCTTGTGTCGGATCAGCAGTTACGCTAGGACTTGCGGAGGAATGGCTACTTGATGATGGCGGGCTACTGGTGGCGTCGCATACGACAACAAACATACGACAGATTTGACGGATTCGAATCGTGACGTCACTATCGGAAATGGTGGCGAAGTTCCAGAAACCATGTTGAAGGACCTACCGGATGACAAGTTGACATTGGAAATGCCTGGACTTGTTGAGATCGCGGAGGATGTCCCTGCTACTATGGCTGTTACTGGTGTTGCACCGTTGGTCGCAACGATGGAGTCATTTTCTAAAATTTGAAGTCACTTGGGCTTATTCAATGCAAGACCGATCCATGCCTTTTCTACCTATTTGACAGGTACGGAAATTTACAGGCAATCGTGGTTGCGTGCTGCGATGACTGCATTGCTGTTTTTACTGGACACGAGAAATGGTGGGTCACGAAGCTCAAGACTGGAATATCGGGAGGAATGACCATGCCGGAAGGAATTTCGGACATTTTGTATGATCCCCAGAACACGGAGGATGTCAAGATGTACTGTGCTACAAGTGCTGCTCAAGATGTGTCGAGTAATACTGTGTCATCCGGACACTACTCGAACAACGACAGTACACCAGTATCTAGTATCTGTTCCGGTGATCACGGCAGTGTTGATGGTTGGACTGTAATCCAGGCCAAGGCCAAAGCAAAGAAGACTAAAGAAGCTCCACACAGAAGGAAGACTGAAGAGTCTATTATTGGTGTGAATGGGATTCACAAGGTGGTGAATGGGAATGCAATTGCAGCTGATGGGATTGGAGTCTAGAAATAGAGACTAACAGTAAAGCTCACAATACAGATAAAGGAAATTCAATACGGTTGTAATATCGTACTGGCTAGTGTTATACTGTATCAAGGATTATTTAACAAGATACCACGCATTGGGTCAGCCATGGGGACATGATCAACACACATGTAAATTGATGTTGCAAATACCATTTGCAAATTTGGATTGTAAGCAATGTCAGGAGTTTCATGAGCATTCAACAAAGTACATTGAACATATGGATTGTCCAACTGCTCATGATTTACATCACAAGCACAACAGTGTTGTTGCTGGATGCCGTTTCCACAGCAAGAACCAAATTGGCCACACAACATATTGCCTTATTGCATGTGCTGGATTACAATAGGATACAAGCAAGTTATCACATCCACTTGCATGCTCCTGCCATGAGGACCAATTGGCAATAACACATTTGTCAAGTGTGGACCAGCAATACACATGGGAAGCAGCACTGCATACAACTGGCTGGGCGTGGTAATTGCAAACATCATCACCCTGTTTCATGCTTGTTTGATTTTGTGCTAATGATTGTTTTGGTTTTGGAGAAACCCGTTGTATCCCCTGGCCTGTTTTTGCGACAAAACTTTTCTTTCAAAATGGCAGTGAAAACATGTAAGGCTTTAATAAAATTGTGCAGCATTGCTTGTTTCTGTAACGTGAGTGCGGTCAATCCATTGTTGAGTAAGAGGAACTGTCGTGTTGGCTGGATCAGTGATCATGCGGTCATACGTAGCACAATAAACACTTCCTGATAATGCATCACCAAGCCTTCCATCCGGGCTTTGATATGGCTTTAATGAGTTAGTATGCAAATTAATCATGAGTTTTTAGCTGTCAACACTCATGGATTTTGTAACAAGTTAAGGAGTTGAGGGGCAAATCAATAAGCAATCACAGATGAGGACAATGTGGAACAGTAACAGGCAGCACAGAGAGCAACAGTCCGTGTGCATTAATAAGCAACTTGAACAGTACATTGATATTTTTCATTCGAGATTGCCCACCATCAGAATAAAATGAGTACCCATCAGCCTGGGCATTCCACGCCCATTTAAGGACCAGTCAATTCAAATGCTGCACAATTAGGCGCAATTTCTAAAACAAAGAAATGTCCATTTTTTATCTGTAGAGAACATAAATGATGGCAACACAGCAATTGTATCATGCTGTGAAGGACATGAAAGACCATTGTTAGTGTCTTTCACAAGAATTTGAATGTCATGATTAGGCAGGGCTGCAAATGGTGCAGCAGCAGCACAATGCAACATGTCGTTAACAATTTTGCACCGCAATGATCTGGGCCGCTTTGTACTGGTAGAGACTGCCAGTGTCAACAAAAGCTGCGTCGGTACAATTTTGACCGATAGGGGTAGGCGGGTTTGTCCGTTCTCGATGGACATACTCCAAACACGGAGAACAAGATTGCTGAAAATGCATTGCATGTGAATGAATTTTCTGTAGCAAAGGATTTGCAACAGCTCATACAATGTAGGTTGTAGCATACAAACACAGCCAAGATGTGGGTGTTGTTCAATTTTGACATGACTTGTAGTTGTGAGGAATAAGCAGTGTTGTTCCTATGCAGGTAAAAATGTACATTTGTACTAGTAGTGCATGTGTCAACCAACACCTGGCTACCAGCAAATACCAATCACCTTGTGAAGTAGTGGCCAACCAAGAAGGAAACATACAAACATGGAAGATTATTAGAAACTGGCAAACAAGTAAGACTTGTTGGAGCACACACCTCTATAGTTTAACCTCATCTATTGTCCTTACTGACCCTAAAACACCTATAAAAATGTTGATCCAAATTCTTAGACATAATTATGTACCAAAGAAGTAGTAAGTTTGTTGAAAATCACAGAGGATAACTATTTTTTACTAACGCATACTACGTACAAGTATTTTAGAATTCAGGTGGATGGATTATGTACTTTTAGCAACCAATTATGAGATGAATTGTACAAATTCAAACATTTGTGGAACATGATTTTGGGGCCTTAGATGTGCCTCAATCAACAAACTGTGGAGAGCATTATCCCAGCCAATGCATTATCACTCTCAAACAATATTTGCAGAGTGCATCATGTATTTGGGATCATGGGTAGTCATAAATGTCAACTCGGAAACTAGAATTTTCAGTCACCATCAAATGTTGAATGCCAGCCAACAGGACGAGACGTCATAAGGGAGTGCCACCAGAAACTTCTTGAGTTGGTCTGATTGTTGGAAGTTATCCATTCCTGACCTTCTTGAGTAGGTATTTTTCCCGATTCGCCAAAAGTGTCAACTATTCTCAACTCGTGGTGTGCTGCATCAAGTGCATATCTTCAAAGCTTCATCTTTACCGGTTGATAATTGGTGATGTTGAATACCAAGAAGGGGTAATCCATTGTGAAGAAACATTGTAATATTCAACACCTATTGGGAAAGGGACAGTGAACATGTGCATTGAACAAAGACGACCAAAGTGGATCACAAGGATGCAGGTATATTTGTCCCAATGTCTTTGTTCTTTCATGTACTGCTTCAGATGATACCCATTGAGCATGATATTGGATAAACAAATTGTATTAGTAGCTTGGCTGTTAACCAAACCCCATGAATGTAGAGTGAACCTACAACGTCGGTATCTCGTGCTGGTAGCAAGAAAGTCAGCATCAATATCCAACCGAGTGTCTGCTGTTAGTCTATTGTGCGCAGTGACAAAATCTTGGTGGCCTTTTGCACCTTTACCCAAACCAAATCAGCAACCATTGGCACAACTGTATCCTAGGTAGGTAATCAGGAGATAGCTTGCTAGGGGCATGACGGTCACGGCAAGTGAAATGGTATGTCTGAACGCGAAGAGTCTCTTTATACTACGCAGAGCGGGCGAGCTCCGAGTCTGAAAGCGGTAAATGTTTGCAGTAGTGAACAGGCTCCAAACAAGAAGAGTTTGCAATGAATGTTTCCATAGGCAGCAGCCACTGTGACAGATTTGGTTTTACCTGTCGCGGTCATGATCTCATTGTTGTTTCCTATTCAATCGGGCTTTTGTTATAATTAAGATAGTAAGAAAGACAGGTGCGTACTACAATTTGCTAGTGATTCATTGGTAATTTGGACCTGAGTGTTTGCCTGAAGAAAATGCCAAGTTAATTCGTGAACTGTACCTTTTGCAGATATCATGGTTGAATTTTTAACTGATCGTGGGGGCCGGCAAGCTGGTAGTCGCCGGTTGATCTGTCAGCGTCACCGACATGTCAAGTGTTGCCAGAAACTCACGTACTACTGAAAGCAACTAAAGAGATTGGTGTCAGTCATGCAATCTCAATGCCAGCTTTTTGACATGACATTCCCCAATACAGACGATCAGTATCATGGGTTTGATGACCCGACGCACACCGCGTCAATTTGATTTATGCACCACTTTTGAAATGGCCAACTTGCTGTACGTGCACCTTAACAACAACAGCGGAGTCATAATCCCTAGTTTGAGAGGCTGCAGCTTTCAATAATAGAGAAGGCGCAATTCCGCTGCGTTTACGAGTTGGGTTGAGGACATCAAGAGGACCATCAATAGGTCCCCCCAGACTGAAAAAGTAGGACAGGTTTGGAAGTGCTTAAGGCCCACCCAAATGTTGCTCCCTTTGGCTGCGTGGCGTTATTGGAGCCGCCTTCCAATACTTTGGCACGTACTTCATATATAACAAGACCAGGAGCCGCTGCCATAACCGTCGCTGAGCTAACAATGTTGGTGGTGATTGTCAGGGTCATCTACAGAGCAGATTACCCCAAAAATTGGTTGCTTAGCGTCAAGATACGACTAAAGTCGTGACTAGTGTAGAAAAGGGGATCTCTGAAGTGTTGGCAGTGGGCAGGGTGAGTAAGGCTGAAAAGGCAAGGCACGAGGCACAGACGACACAATCATGGTATGAACTAAGACGAAATTTGGAATTAATTGTGAAAACTGGATCATTTTTGTATTTTGGACTTCTTTAAATCACAGAGAAGTGGTTCAAAGCCACTTCATTGGGTCAAAGCCGTGGTTAGTGTAGAGATCTACGCTAAAAAATCATACCCAGTACGCAAATGGCGTTTGACGCCAGTGTTCGCGTCCTGATTCCAGAGATCCAAAGACCTGCGAACTGCGTCTCTGCGTCCTGCGACGTGAGAGACTGGACTTCATTAAAACGAACATCGTCTAAACACTCAAGTAGGAGTTCAAATAAACAAACCATGCACAACCATGGATTCCTCTGCCTCCTCACTTTCTAAAGGACTATTGCCCGTGGCAGTACCAGAGCAGCAAGTCTTCATCATCTTGGACGGCAATAGTTCAGGTATCGAGTTAGAGTTAACGTTTCAACCAACATCAAACGCAGACGGGCGTTCCAATGGGGTACATGAAATACGTCCGGCACGACGAAGAAGGCAAGATGCTACCGGTAATACACATGCTGCTGCAGAGGTTTGCCAACAGGATCTGTACCCGCTCATCGAAGAGCTGGAGCTGACCAACTTTACGGGTCGTCTCTTTGTTACACTGCGGACTAAAGGGCTTGCAAATGACCTCGATGCAACAATCAACACCGGCAGTCCAGATGCCCAGAAGTCAATTTTATCTCCATCGCTTCGATCCATAGGTGCAGGGTCATGGACAAGTTCAACTCCTGTAAAGATAGTCCCGCCTCAAAAGACCTTTCTTAATGCCACCGAGTCAAGTACTTGCGCTGGGAATCTCGACGAAAACATGACTAGTAGGATTTCAGATGAAAGGAATCACCCCTCTGAGGTACCCGAGATAGAAAACGTGGTATCCTCTGAGATTGAAGTCGTGGAGTTCGATGGTTCGATGCAATCGGAGAGTTGGGACCAGGCTCGCCCCTCCACCTTTTATGTGCCGTTCCTCAAACTAATTTGTCAGAACTCCGCGCCTGCCTTTCGCACAATCCAGATTCACCGTTCATGCGTAATGATAGAGGCCAAACTCCACTGCACATACTCACGGATAATCACCTTCTCTGGAGCAGTCACCATGCCAGGGAACGTCGAGTTGATGCTCACGTGTTTGCGTTGGAACTGGTTGGCATCAACCCGGCTGCCGCTGCGTCTGTTGATTCTCAAGATGGCTGGCCTTGTCAATCACTGCTCCAGCAGTGGATAGATCAACAAGAGCTTGACCGAGAAAAGGATTCCAAAGGCTACTCTCTCTCTAATTTTGTACGACGCGGAATGGGCACCGTGATTTCATTGGCCACATCCAAGAAATCCCTTTTTTCGTTGTCACCAATCGACGGAGCAACAGGAATATCTGATAGAGAGCTTCGCAATTTTGCTCCCTCGCGCCTTACACTGTCCTTCGAAAGTGCCCTCAATGTCCTGTCCCTTGCAATGACGTCCATTTCGCTAGCTGATGAGATACGGGATACAGAGTCTGTCGTATTGCAGCAGAAAATATGTGTCAACATTGCGACGCATGTCCCTCATCTGTTGCCCAGACTACTGCTGTTGGAACCCGAACAGGAGCGGCACCGCATCTTCAATTTGCCTTTGATACGTCGCCTCTTGTTGGAACCCTTGGCCACTGGACCATGGTTGGTTTCCATGGTGCGACACAACGGATTGGTCAGTCGACGACGAGCTATTGATTACCTGCTGCTTCTAAGCGATTGTTCCATCGATCATTTTTATCCTGGTGGTAATGTTATTGTTGAGGTAGATGATAGTAATGAAATGACAGAGCTGGGAAAGGCGTTTCGAAAGAGTCAATCTCAAGTCTTCAAGGCCCTTGGTGACATGGGAGGAGAGTTGATCCTTTCGCTGGCTGTGGTAGACGATAAGGAATTGTGCCGGGCAACGTCTGGGAGGGCGCTGTGGTACATTCTGCATCAGGGATTGATGCGTCCATTTGTCATTGGTATCGTGTTTTTTGATTTTGTCCTTCACATTACTCTGTTGTTGTCCTTCCGATCCGATGTCATGGTTTCCGGGGACCAAGGAGTATTGTCAGCAATCCCATCAGCAGTGGTAACAGGTGAGAAATTTCTTGCAAACGCAACATCCGAAGTATTCTTTGTGACTAAAGTTGTCTTGTCTCAGCGATAACGGTGTTCTTCGTGGCTCGAAAGGTCAGCGTAGGGATGGCGTTGTGGAGCATCTCGCGTTCCGTGTTCAAGGCTCATATTCTTGACTTTTGGAACCTTTTCGATCTTCTTTCTATCACCCTTGTTCTAACTATAAACAGCGTTAATCGCGGTGCGGGGTTGTAAGTAGAAAGAGACCATTCAAAGTCCGATCTTCTCATGATTGAAGCTCACGCCGTTTCCATGTTCATTAGCTCCAATCCAAGTCTCAATGCATTTGTCCTCGGGTTGCTGTGGCTCAAAGTATTGTCGTTTCTCAGGGCTGTCAACATGCAAATGGCGACCTTTATATTTTCATTGGTGCGGATTGTGCTTGACATCAGGTCGTTCATCGTGGTTTTAGTTGTCGTGATCATGATGTTCGGAGAGTGAGTCCAAACATGCAATCGCCGATTCAAACGACTTCGAAACGATGTGGCTCACAACGATGCATTGCCGTTTTTTCTTTTTTTGCAGCATCATGGTCATCATGTTCACAACCACGAACGACGAGCAAACTGGCCAGCCCCTCTGTCCAGGAGATTCCGACGCTCAAAGTGACTTCTGCTCGGGACAGCTGGTTGACTCATACCTTCGCATGTGTACGTAGTGTTCCTCTGGACTCATATTTTGTATCCCGCTCATCAAATTTTTGTTCCCTCAGATGGTGTGCTCCTTGGAGATTTTGAAGTCAATGACTATCTTGGTAACACCTCAACAACAGCTGTGTTTCTAGCTTTCACTGTCTTGGGAGTCATCATCCTTCTGAATGTCTTGATCGCTATTGTTAGTGATTCATACGAGAGCTCGAAGGTTGGCGCGAAAGCTCTCTTCGGAAAGGCTCGCATCGGTTTTTGGCGGAGCATCTTGCCCTTGAGCGATTCTTGCAGCCTGGGCAAAATCCACTGGCATCTCTGCATGAGGATGGTAGCATTCTGGATCCGCACCGATGTGCGACCATTGTTAGCCGGGTGCTTCGATGGGTGGTTCTGTTGGGGATGCTAACGACTGTTCTCTTCGCCGAAGTTTTCCTCGTTCGGCAGGCTGTCGGCGCTCTCTTGGGAGATCGTGCCAATATACTACTCATGGCATTTCTTATTTCCATGAGTACTATTCTAACCGTTGCTCTGTGGACAGTTTTCCACTTTCTCTTTTCCAGCGCGGTGGCATCTTTATCTTGTTTATCAGGTATTGCGTACATCATTGGGTGTATTGATGTTGTAATGACTAAGTTGGTGAATTTGATAAGAAATGTTTTGTTCGGTGATTTGTCTGCTGCAGAGGGCGGGGAAAAGGACGAAGCGGATGAATGGGCAAAACACATCAGTCATGTGGAGAGTACCATTTTGGCAGCAATCTCTGAATCTGACCAGCACGCAATACTTCGCATCAAAGCTGCTGAAAGTAATCTGAAGGCCCATGAATTGACCCTTGCGGAAAGGCTAGAAACCGCCATGCTAGGGATCACAAAATGAATGTCTTGTAGCTTCAAACAAGCGTTGAAGGTGATCAAGACCAACCTCATGTTCAGCGGAAGATTCATCGAATGGCTTGGGAACGCATGGGTCCCTGGTATCATCTCTGATGCATACTTTCTCATTATATGGTCATGATGAAATAGTGACGATCGCCACTCGATGTGATCAATGCTGGTAACGTATTGAGTGTGAACAAAGTTGCTTGTTGTTCTACGGGCAGGGATCGCGACCTTTCTTTCCTTCTTCATGGATGAGATCTACCCTCATGATTCCTGCGATCTGCGACGTATCCTTGCTTCCTCGACTGCTTATGTACGTCCCTGGGCTTAGCGTTTTCGTCAGTTCGATCGCGCATAGATTGCATTACTCTTCTCGAGAACGGGTACGACGCCTTCGTGCAGGAAAGTGATCTTGAAACCTTCCCAACGCCTGGTAATAAGTCACAGCTTCTTTAATTGACCCCTCCAGATTCTTTTAAGAACGCGTGGTCAGGGCCAACGCCAGGGAATTCCAAAGTGGCCGAGATCGAGTGACTACCCAGGTGTGGTCCTGATACTTCTTGAGTGACACACGTGAGCGTGAAAAAACTCCAGGCAAGCCCTTTGTCAAGGTGGCACTATATTTCTCATAAATCTCGGCATCGACATCAGCAGCTTCAACACCGTAGAAAGCGACAGGGAGTCGTGTATGAATCGGACGGAAGGTCCCCATGGCATTGAAACCACTAGCGGCACAGGCAACAACGGCGACTGCACGCTTTTCTGCCTTCTCGAGTAATTGCACTCGAATCTCCCGGCCGATGATAGGTTCAAAGTCACAAACGGCAGTAGGCAACGGATGCGGACCAACTGCCGTGCCTATCAAAGAGATGATGACTATCAAGTTGGTCACCAAGTTGCGCATTACCTTTCTAGTGGCATCCGAATGTTTTCCATTTCAGCAGCCGAGACTCCTTTGTTTCCCAATGTGTGGAAATTCCAATTGGTGCTTTTATGAAGGTGTACATTTTCATCCAGACGAAGTCCCATACTCCCAGAAACTGTGAACCGATATGGCGGCACTTGCAACAACATACGAGCACGACCGATAGGGCAGACCTTGGTCCTAATCCTATTAGGAAACAACGCCAATCAGACGATGATTTTAGAAAGAATACCTCGTCGCGGGATCAGCCAACAGTCCACAGTTACTGGTCCACCTCTCAGCCGAATACGAAAGTAGGCCACATGGCGGAATGGAAGATCTGCTTGTCAATATACCGCACTCAGCATTCGGCACGACACAATTCATCATCCACGACAATACATGGAGACAACGGAAGTCAATTTTTGAGGGTGACTTCAGATTCTTTAAAAGCTGAAGAAGCAAATTTCTCGAAGGCGGTACCAGCTTTGACTCTACCAATCTTTTCTGTAAGATTCATGTTTTAGGACGACCGGGCATGGGGATCGGGACCTGAAACCCTAGATGATCTTTCGATGTGTGCGTTGATCCAATTTACAGTTTCCCGTATGATCCAAAGTACTCTACAAAGTCATCATGCGCGATGATATCTTCATCAACTAGCTAACTTTCAACACCTAGACTCATGGACAGGCATGACATGCCAAAGTCGTCTTTGATAATGTCGATTGCCGCCCGTTGATCCTCCAATGACCTGGCAACGAATTGTGCGGATCCATCTCCTTGCGACCCGACACCTTTTCCACCGTACACATGTGGTTGAAGCCGTTCATGTGTCAAGACTTTGTGCAACACGGGCGATGCCAAATGTTGCGGTGACGCTGGAATGGCGTACTTGTCAAATTCTTCTTGGGCCTTGGTCATGGCGGCTCCAACTGATTGAGGGCATCCCTTGCGAAGTGCGAGCAAGGCATCGTCCATAATGGTATGATTGACTTCTCCCAACAACTTTTGCACGCCCCTGGTAACATGACACGTCGCCTGGGGATAGGCTTTTTGCAAATCGTTCAGGATTGCCGGAGTGTTCTTGGAAGAACACAAATCGACAAGAATCAAGTGAATGGGACCTCCAATGTCGACAGCTTCGTCAACTTCCAAATCATCACCGTCAAAGGTCATGAGGACTGGCTTGACACCATAGGCGCATCCTTGATCCATACGACCGCACTTGCTGGGGGTTGTGGTTTCTCCCAAGAATGCAAATTCCATTTCTTGTCGTTTGGTCAAATTGAGATTGTACAATTCATTAAAGGCACGAGCTGTCAAGACGCAGACAGCTGCACTACTACTGAGACCTTTCTTGACGGGCAGAGTCGTTTTGTAATTATCCAGCACAATGCCACCAATGTGAGGAAATGCCTTTTTCAATTGATACGTGACACCACAAATGTAGCACCATACACTATTTGAAGCGGCTTGTCTCAACAATTCTCCATCTTCCAATGACAGTTCAATCTCCATCTGTTCTCCATGATCCAAAGTTGACTTTAATAGGAGTCGATCTTGATAATCATGTTTCGAAACTCGAGCATAGAGGCCCTGGTTCGTACCCGATATGAGACATTTTCCAACTGGAATGGTCGTATCGTAACGACGGAACCCACCCGCCCAATCCGAATGCTCACCAAACAGACAAATGCGCCCAGGAACGAACAATTCAAGAGGATTATTAGTTGTACTACTGGTAGTACTACCATTTGAAGTATGCTGCTGAGGTGATGGCAATGACGAGGACATGGTCGAGTGGTGGAAGTTGTTGGTGAGAGTGTGAACATATAACGTGTCTGCACTCTGAACCGTAGACAAATGCTTCGGTACAGTACAGTACAAGTACTGACGTACCATCGTTAATGCACGAGGTGCAAGGTGCAAGTATGCATACTGGATTCTGGATTTCCATGTCTATGAACATGTGAGCACATAGTATGTTTCATATGTCATACGTCATACGTCATACGTACAGTAGACATATCCGCTCTAGCTAATCTGATATGTATTCACCCTGTATATCATATATGTTTATAAATCCAAAGACCGTCATCCGTCATATTCATACTTGCAGTGTAGATTGTGTATTGTGTAATCTGCAGGAGGCCTGACGCACGATACAGTTTCTCAGCCCAATCCATACATGTACCATCCATACCTTCCATGATTTGCGACAACAACATGGAGGAGGAGAAGATGATGGATCATGCTGCTGGTACTGCTGCAAAGCCCAAGAAACGCATTGTCATTGTTGGTTGTGGTCAAATCGTGACACATCACATTGAACAAATGGCGAAAACGGGTGATGAATCATTCCAAGTCATGGCTCTTTGCGATCCGAATCCCAAGAGACGTGAAATTATTTTGGAAAGTTGTCAGCAGCATGGCCTCCCACGTTTCTCTCATTGTCTTCGTCATCATCGTCGTCGTCAACAATTCATGAATTTGATACACTGACCGAGTTTTTACAACACCAGCAGCAGCAGCAGGGCAATGGCGATGCCATCAATGCTACACATGCCGATGCTCATGATGACAAATTCATATTCTTGATTGCAGTACCACATTATTTGCACGAATCGATTGCTCTCGAAGCACTTGCCAGTGGCAATCACGTGGTTCTCGAAAAACCATTGGCACCCACAATTCAAAGTTGTCAGATACTCTTGGAGGCATCCTCGCGACACCGAAATAACAGAAATAACAACATGCTCATTGTAGCCGAACAATCCCCATTTTGGGAAGAAATTGCATTGGCCAAAACTCTGATTCAAATGGTGAAATTGGTACGATTGTGAGTGCCGCAAGTTGCTTTTATGAATCCATGAGGATCAATTTGACGTCTGGCACGGACGGCGGTGGATTGGGATGGAGGTGCTCGGTGGAAAAGGCCGGTGGTGGATTAGTCATTGATGGTGGCCTCCATTGGATACGACCCCTGCGTGAAATATGTGGCGATGTGGAACGTGTTGTGGGCGTCACACGCACCCATGTCGCTCCTGAATTGGAGATGGAAGGTGAAACACTGGCGCATGCCATTTTCCAATTCAAGGCACCATGTACGGCAGTAACAGTGACACCAACAGCATCATCTGAAGTTCAGGACAATGCCACGTCGGCATCGACTTTTTGAATCAGCCTCCAAATTCGGGTTCCTTGTTTGCAACCTTTAGTTGCAATATGATGAATTCAGCACCCATGGCGTACGATTCGTGTCCCTACTTCCGCTTCACTGGTACTCAGGGTGAATTGGTGGTTCCTGGGACTGGTTTGAACCCCAATGGAGGAGGAGGATTGAAGCTGTACAATGAAGAGAATATTGATGGGAAGGATTTGTTCCCAGCCGACCGTCAAGGCGGATTCTATTTGGGATTCCGTGGGTTGTGGAAAGAAATCAGAAGGATCCTCGATGAAGACGATTGGGAAGCAGCCGAGAAAACTGTAGAGAATGCCACAAAGGATGTTGCTGTGGCACTGGCAATTTATGAATCAGCGAGATCTGGGCAGTGGGTAGCTCTTTAGATGGATTGTATCTGCAGTGTCGTTTGACTCAAATGAAACTGCGCGTTACTTGCTACTTGGAAAAGATAGGAAGTAAGGGAATTAGGATGAAATTAAATCATTGACGTTCAAGAGATTATGCTCAAGGCCAGACGCCTTCGGTGCAAATGCGTTTAAACATGTTGCTACTGGAGTAGTTCTGAAGCCAAGTGATGACATGCTTCCCCATCACGATATCTAAAATTAATTCCCTACACCAAACAAGTGCAGGATCTGTTGTTTCATTTCTTCGTACGTGGCGAATTGAATGGCACCACTCAGAAATGCCTTTCCCACCCTTGGTATGGATCCCTTGAACCATGCTGAAACCCCACCCTCTCGTTTACGAATGTCAAGCAAGATTTCTAAAATGGACTTGCTGTTCTTGTTGTTCTCGCCGTTGTTATCATCACCAGTCGACGTCATGTTGGTCATGACCCGATTCCGAACCAGATCCAGTGGCGTTGTAATGAATTGGGCTGTAGCTGTCGCGAGTGCACCTGCCAGTGCCGCACCCTCCAAGGATGATAGTGTTGGTGATGCTGCTGCTGATGATGATGATGCTATTAGGATTGTCGTCGTAGTCGTTGTTGTCATGGACACGAAAAGGTCATAGAGTAGAAATTTCAAAACATCCGCAGGATAGGCATAGACAATGTTTTCAAAGTATCCAACGTACAATCCGGCGAGTTGGCGTTCGGTCCCAAACGCTTCTTGCCATGCCGAAAGAGTTGATGGAGTAGGTATTGTGGTGTCCTTGTTGTTGCTAGACACAACGTCCTTGTTAATAACTGCTGCCGCCTGTTGTTTGGTCTTGATAACTTCGGATGGATTACGAATTAACCAATAAGGAAAGTTGGCGACAAAGACAGCAATGCATGTGGCCCATGGTTTGGACATGGCAATGAGTGGTTGTTGCATCAGAAATGTTTTGACAGCATCCTTGACTGCAAAAAATACGGCACCGCCGGGTATGTTGGCAATCAATGGATTCCAAATTCCAGCATACAAGTCTTGAAATAGATTGCTACCGTCACGTGCATTCCTGCTGGATGGCATTTGAAGACGCACCGTGATTGTATCGAGCGGATATTTGACCAACGTCTTTGTTACTGTCAGTGCTCCACCTGCCACAAAGCCAGATATCGATTCTTGCCAGGCGGTTGAGGGGTTGTTTGATGGGGGAGTGATGGGCTCATCTGTAATAGTTTTTGATGATGCTGCTGCTTCAGCTGCTCGTGGCACTACTGCCACCAGGATTGTCATAGCTGCTAGTATAGAAGCGCTGTCGCTCACAAAGTCTCGGCGTGTTGTTGACAATAACGATGATAATGAGAATTCCTCTGCGTCGTTGCCGTTGAAAAAGTCGTCATCCGTGAAGCAATTGGTGGTAATGCTCGACTTTGGATTCTTGTGTATCACAAATGGCGCAACAACCCTATTGACGCTGACTCCAACATGATGGTGAGGAACAAATCCCAGAGTACAAGTACATTTGATTAGAAGATAAAACAGCAATATTGATCTGCCGGTACAGGTCGAACGATTCGCCATGACCATCTATGTACACTGTGGCATCAAGGTAATGTGTGTGACAAAGGGAGTGTGACAACGCTGACTGCCACTGTGGATCACGTCTCACGTCAGTAGGCCACACAGAAGCATGCACATCAGAGACGGGAATTTCAGACCCAGCCCACCCAAACCCACGGCCCACCCAAACCCATTGGGTTAAGGGTGGGTTTTGGGTGAGCTCAGGATTTCATGGGTGGGTCTGGGTGGGCCGGCAAATCATAGCAAAAAATGACAGTAGATGTTTGCTACCGGTAGTAGTAGAACCATCTACTCCAGTACTAACTACTGGGTTTGGGTGGGTTTGGGTAGGTCTTGGTGGATCGTATGGGTTCTGGGTGGTTTTGGGCTGGTACTTCCGTGAGCGTAGCTTTACGTGGGTACCCATGGGTTTGATATTTTCAGAAATTCCCGTCTCTGATGCACATGCCATCATCCATCATCATGCACTGGATGAATGATCTTTTTCTCCTTATACTGTATACATGGTATTCATATTCGTATATATGTTGGAATATCTTTCAAACAAAGGACACAAGATCGACGCTCATGACTTACCTGGCAGCTAAAATCTATACCGAGCTCGCAAATATGTCCGTGTGTCTGGTAGATTCAAGTTGAAGGTGTGAACAGGGAGGTGAAAAATGATCACAGACGAAGTTGCTTCCACCTGTTCAGTTTTCCACCACGTCGAAAATCACATTTCTCTTTTTGACTCTGCGTTTTTTTCAATTGTTCATGTTGTAGACCTGACCGCTGAACCCGACGCATCGACAGATCTTTGCGAACAAGTGCACAAATCCAAACTCCTCTACACCACGTTCATTCTCTCCTGGTCTCTCTTTACCAGCACTAACATACCCACACACAACAACGCTTCCACATCTCTTTTGTAGGCAGGATGAAGACCATTGGCAATGTCGTTTTCAGGCAACCACGGCGTCTGGCACGGTTCCTTGTGTTGATTGTGGGTGTTGTGGTAGTTACCAACACAAGAACGTCCCATGCGTTTGTCGCCCATACGAACAATAAAAACAAGATGAGATTCTCCAAAACGTTGTTACAACAATCCCAAAAATCAATCATTGTCGTTTCTCCTCCTGGAGGTGTTGGAGAAGTAACTGCCGTCAAGGCAGCCAGTATGGGAGCATCGGTCAAGTGGTTCGTCGTCACATCGAAATATGCCAAACAACAACAACAGTCTGAAACTCCATCTGCTACAACTACTGGTATTTCTCAAGATGCTCTTCGTGACATTAGCAAGGCAGGAGGGGAATGTACAATTGGCTGGAGCCGATGCCGATGCACTCTTGACGAATGAACGGAATGCACTTGCTGCAGTCGCAACGTGGTGCAGTAGTAGTAGTAGCAGTGGTGATATTGGAACAGTACAGGGATTGGTATGTTGCATGGACGGAGCGGACAATGTCGTTGATGACGTTGAGAATACAAAGGAAAATTTTGCAGGCAAATGGAAAGATGCCATCAAGTTAGCAGCCAAAGAAGCGAGCAAGGGAGTTAGTGGGTGTAAACTTGCTATTCTATCTGAAGCAGACGACGACGATGATGAAGATGACGATCAAGATGGACAAGGCGGAGGAATTTTGGGTGGGGACTCTTTGGATCCAAGGATGCCACGGCCATTCCAAACTCATTGTCGTCTGCCATCAAGGCGACGGCCAAACTTCGCCACGGAGCCTTGTTTGGGATTCCTGAGTCTTCGGTACGTCGCATTCGCTTGTGCCCCACTGGACTTACACCACACTTGTACTCTTAAGGTTATATTTGCACACATATGTGTCGACGTATTCTCACATTTTTCATCGCCATTACCACATGATACACAGCCATCCTTCTCGATTCTGCTTGGAGGTCCACAAAAGAATCCAATCATTTGCGAAGAGTACCAAATGCGAAATGTTCGAATGGACCCTTCAACGGGAGCAAGGAAGGATACTCAGTCATGTCGCCACGTCGTCGGCGAGGCGGCTGCCTTGATGATTACCGACAAGGTCCCGGTGCCCAAGGATGTGTCCATCACATCGCTTCGGGGGATGGACAAGTTTGAATTGTGGGTGGAAGAATTTGAGCGTGTCGTGGACATGGATCGCAAGGGACAAGGTGCAGTGCTCTTTTCTGCAGCCTTTTCGTCAGTCCCATCGATTGATCGTCTCAGTAGTTGGCTTGCCACCAAGTGGGCGCCCGCGGTGATGCGAACCTACGACATTGCCGCAATTCGAACGGGAGCGCGTCCTGTTTTTGCCAATCAAATCAAGGAAGATTTGGTAGAGATTGTTTGGCAAGAACTTGTCGACTTTGAATCAGTGACTGTCGGCAGGTTGCTGATTCAAGTCGCCAACGACGGCATCACGGCAACACGAGGACCAGGTGATGCCAGCAAGGGATTCGGCAGTATCAGCCGCAAGCCATTCAATGGTGAAGCCATTTTAATTCAACGACTGGCAGACGCTGCATCACAGGCGATGGAAAAGGGACTTGCCAACAAGCCAGCTGCCGTCAAGAAGGTTGTGGTTCCATCGATCGAAGTCAAAAAGCCAGAACCCGCGGTTGTGTCGTCACTGCAATCGGCGCAGACGGTTGCAACTCCAGCCGTTGACGCAGCATCAGGTCCTCGTCAATCAGGAGCCCGACGATCGTCCGAAAAAGTCCGCGGTAAGCGCATTCGACGTGCTAGTGCCGATGGTGAAGACACAACGACGTCAGACGACGACGGTGCCTTTGAATAGAATGATAACATGAATGACGGAAATAATAAAACGTCAGCTTTATCATATGGCCTATTCATTATCAATGATCCAGTCATCGACGTAGCCTTCGGTCCGTAGCATTTCGAGTCGATCTTCCCAATCTTTTCCAAAGGGTGTCAAGGTAACTTGGCGTGGTTGGCTGCACTCGTCGTCAAACTCGCCAATTTGTTGTTGTTCTTTCTCATCACCGACTACTGGAATAATGTTCAAATTGAGTTCCAAACGTTTCGGTGGTACATTCTCCCCCAACCGTTGAGGCCACTCAATGAGACTGATGTCGTTTTGAAAGACCTGTTCCAAATTGAGAGGTGCCAAATCCTTTTCTCGACCCGACAAGCGATACAGATCCATGTGATGAATTCTTGGAGCACGAACAAAAATGTGGGGGTTAGAGTCAAATTTGCAGTTTCAATGTCAAGTATGGAACATGCGCGGACGTGCAAATCATGGAATCCATGGACCATTTGCTTGCTTCAAAACATGTTGTGACATTGGACTTACATTCGTGGAGACTCGTCATCAACATCATCGTTATCAAGTCTCGATGGAACAATGGGATACGAATTGCACAACAAAAAGGTCGGTGACGTAACTCTCTCCTCCTGTCCTCCCGCAATGGTTTGAATAAATCCACGTGACAGACACGTCTTTCCGGCCCCCAAATCTCCATCCAACAATAACACATCACCTCGTTTTGTGGCAATTTGTGACAGGAGTGCCCCAAGATCATGCATGTCGTCCGGAGTTTCAATGCAAAGTACTAGCTGATTATTATGATTGTACAGTTGCTGAAATCCACCACCACTGCTACTACTGTATGCCATCACTGATGATCCAGCTGCTTTCGTAATGGGCTCGCGGATATTGTTCTTATTGCTATTCATTCGGAAGCAGCTTGTAAGTGTTCTTGACGGAAAGGCCGTTGAGAAACGATGGAGAATCATATTGACGATCAGAAAGACAGAAGTACTTAGGGTAGCACGCCACATTAGTCGGGACAAAGTATGAACTAGCAGACGCAGTTTAGACTAACATCTCGCCCTCTTCTGTTAAGTTGTTCAGTGCCATCAGTCTTGGACAGGAGTGGTCGAAGACCGAGTGACACTGTCTTCTAGCATTGGACGGAATCCGGTCTGATATCCTTACCCCTATCCGACGAGGAATTTGGCTGCAAACGAAAACGGATCCAAAACGCCCGTCCCCAGGCTCACAATTTTAAGCAGGGTTGGCAAGGTGTGGTTTTTGCTCGAAGTGGTTTTTGGGTTTAAACCCCCAAAAACAACTTTCCCAAAATTTAAGTGGTTTTTCTTGTTCGAGCTAAAAAGTGGTTTTTGCTAATTAAATAGCAGACCTCGTACGTAAAGTGAGGCCCACACCGTCATACTGACACACAGTACCAGTAGTGTCAGTACAAATACATAGTACATTGTACGTAGACATCGTAACTCACCTGTTCAATGACCACGCGCCACAGAGAGTTTAACTGATCACATTTCTTGCATCATTGTGTTCACGTGTTTTCACACAACCTCCAACACTTGTCCATTCAAGTGCTGCCAATAGAGTGAAGATGGAGCCTGGCAATGATGAACCGTCATGATGGCAGCATTTAGTTGCAAATTATCGCATGATTTGATAAGAAATCTTGCCCAATCCATTGATATTGATGGAATTGACAGTGGTTGCCAATCTCATGATTCACAGCATGATAATGTATGGAGTTATGGTGGCTGTGTTGAATGCAAATCATCAACTAGTATGCCGGTGATTTTTTGCTGTCACTGCTACGACAACGACGGTACCTTCTCTACGTGGGAAGACGTTACTACGTGATTTTAACACGCAAAGTGGTTTTTCAAGTGGTTTTAGTGGTTTTTGGGTGGTTTTTGCAAAAACCACTTTCGGAAAAATAATGAGTAGTGGTTTTTCCCAACCCTGATTTTAAGTAGTGTGTCAACTTCGTTAGCTATTACGCAGCTCTAGAATGATTCTGTTCTGCTGCTCCCACGATTCTTGCCACTCTTCGCACTTGGATGTCAATTTACGGATGTAATCTCGAAGTTTGAGGTTCTTAGACTCGAGTTGTTCCACCCTCGTTTGGAGACCAGCAACCTCTTGTCGATGTTCAAGGAGCAGCGCTTCCCTCTCTGCAACGACAACTCTGGCAGATTCTTGATCCCGACTTGCCTCTTCTAATTTACCAGTCATGAATACCAGTCGCGAGTAGGCATCGTCGCGTTCTTGACCATTGCGGTTTGCAAGTTCCGTCTTTTCGGAGAAGGCCTGTTGCATGGTTTCCAGCGCATCTCTCGTCTCCGATAACGCATTCGTCGTACTGCAAATGTCCGAGGCGGCACGCGCTGAAGTTCCGAGTGTGCATCGCCAAGCTTAGACTCGAGACGAGACGATAATTCACGTTCATGATCAAGAAGACTTGCAACGAGACTAGTGACGTTCTTCAGACTCTCTTGCCAGGTGGCTTGCCGTTCGAACGAGAGTTGGAGGTCTCCAGAAGATTCGGCCAAGTGGATGCCGAAGTTCTCCAGAGCATTGGAAACCTCATTCAGAAGCTCATCCTTCGAAGTTTGCATCGCCGCTATTCTTTCGCGTAGGTCACGTTGCTTTGATTCCGAAAACGACTGGATTTCACAAACAACGGTTTGACGTTCTGAGATTCGATCCTCCATGCACCGTTTGTAGGCTGTAAATTCAACGGTGGCTCGCTCAACACTCTGTTCGGCCTTGGTCAAGGCCTGGCGCAGTGACTCTTGCTCGGCTTGCGCTTCTTCCAGCTGCGATCGCAACCTAATAATTTCTTCCTGGTTGTTTAATCCTTCATCGGCAGCTTGACGTAGTTCGCTCCAAACTTTCTCCAGCTCCGTGGTCTTTGCATCGACCTTTTCTTCCCTTTCAACCAAATCTGCCTCGGTCGAAGAAAGAGTTTCCTTGAGAGAATCAATCATCGCTGCGCTCTGCACTTTTTCATCAATTAGTGCCGCGATGCGATCATTTAGGTCCATGAAAGTGTTGCGCATGCGACTCACTTCCGCGTTGCTCTCGACTACTTTCTCTTCAAGTTCCACAACCTTGTCTGCGTTAGTCGCAGAACTTGTTCGCAACTGGGACACAAGGTCGGCATGACGACGAAGTACCTCATTGTGACTCGCCTTCGCCGTGCTCAATTCATCCAAGACATGCGCCTCCCGGGCTTCTGCTGCTGCGAGCTTCTCGACCATCATCGTGTGGTCAATCTTCAGAGAGTCACGCTCCGAGGTGGTTTTCATGAGAGATTCTACAGTGCTGTCCAACTTTTTAGTCAAATCATTCTTCGCAAACTCAACGACGGCAGCAAGTCGAATTTTTGCTTCGAGTTCCATTCGGATCTTTGATGCAGCGTCAAGTTCATGCTCAATCGCATTTCGTTCGGCTGTCATGCGGACCAACTTGATTTCGAGATCGCGAAGGCTCGTTTTGCATGCATTCCGCTCTTGTGTGACTTCAACAAGAGTCTTCCTTGTCTCCTCCAAGTTCTCGTGCGTTTCCTTTTTCAAGGCCTCCAGTTGGTTGTTTTCAGTCTCCTTCTGCCGAAGGAGGCCTTTCGTTCGCTCCAACTCCTTTTCCAAGTTTACAATCTGGGACGCGAGCTGAATACTCGTTTCCCTCGCACTCTCAGCAGCGTCGACGGAACTACGGACGGCTTCATCGCTGGATTCTTTGAATTTTCCAATTAAATCCTCGTTCGTAGCCATGGCTTCGAAAGCTGCAGCAAGCCTATCATTGCAGGCCAGGTATGCCGCTCTTAGACGGTCAATTTCCCCTTCGGCTTCCTCGAGTGCATTCTGCATGTGTTCCGCTTCTGACATGTATCCCTCTGCAGCTTCAAGTTTGCTTTGCAACTCGGAAATTGTGCCCTCGTTTTCAGCGACCGTGTTTCTTAATTCCAGTATCTCTTCTTCGGCTCGCTGCGTCAGCTCGACGTTCTTCTGAGCCATGTATGCCTCCGCAGCTTCAAGTTTGCTTTGCAACACGGAAATTGTAACCTGGTTTTCCGCGACTGCGTTTCTTAACTCCTGTATCTCTTTTTCGGCTTGCTGAATGACCCCAACTTGCTTCTGAGCCATGTATCCCTCTGCAGCTTCGAGTTTGCGTTGCAACATGGAAATTGTACCCTGGTTTTCCGCAGCCGCATTTCTTAAATCCTGTATCTCTTCTTCGGCGCGCTGAATGACCTCAACCTGCTTCTGAGCCATGCGTCCCTCCGCGGCTTCAAGTTTGCCTTGCAACGCGGAAATTGTCCCCTCATTTTCAGCGACCGCGTTTCGTAAATCTTTTATCTCGTCTTCGGCACGCTGCATCGCCTCGTCTTGTCTCTGTGGATCCATGATACAACCATCATCTTGTGTACGAGTCTGTGGTGCCGGTGTTGTTGACACCGATTCCTGGAGTGAACGGAGATTTCGTTCGGCAGACTTCAACTTGGTTTGCAGTTCTGCAATCGTCATCTCCTTCGTCGATAGGGTCGCCCTCACTTCACGAATTGTAACATTGTCATGTTGTTGCTTTCGTTTCAAGTCATCAACTTCCCCTTCGAGGGCACGAATCGTTGTTACTTGACCTTCAATACGTTCCAAAGCCGCAGAAAGAGAAGACTGCAACGTTTTGACTTCCACCACTGCCGCGTCATCCACATTCGAAATATCCATATTCTGAAGCCACCCGGATACGGTATTGTCATGCGATATCTCACTCATAAACAATACTTCGTTCTCGTCCACATTCAACAGCCGTGCCTCCTCCATTTCGTGCAGCATGGATTCGTCATCTGCAACCCCATCGTTTCTGCGGAAGGTGGCATCCAAGACCGATACATCTGGAATCGCAGTCTCGTCACCTCGCGATGGACGTTCACCCATAGATTCCTCGTCATTGCCATCCGAGAATTCCAACATCTCCACCATGCATGTCAAGTGGACGACTCGATCGCGGTACTCCTCTACCTTTTTCAACAAGGCCACCTCTACCGACTTGGCATGACGCGCCATTTGATGCGTGGCACCTCTCAAGACCTGAATGAATTCATCACGCAAGGCATTGCGCTCGGATTGGATTTTCAAATGGATCTCCTTGTCCTTCTCCATTAATTGATGTTCAAGAGAATGACAGCGTCGTTGGGAGACGGCAAGCTCGTGTTCCATAACATGGGTCAACCTTGCCTTGACGTCGTCAAGTGACGAACGCAACGACATATCAGACATGGCCACACGGTTGTACTCCTTCTGCAGAGCTATCAACTTGCCTCCCAGTTCTGCGCTGGTATGCCGTTCCTGCAAGAGTTCCTGCTCGAGACGCTGCTTGTCTTCCTTGACCTCCTTGGCTGAATCTTGGTTCCACGCTGATAGGCCGGCAGTGACAAGACGTTGGTGAGACAGCTCTTCGTCTAGACGCTGGTTCTCTTTCTGAAGGTCATTGTATTTGGTAGTCAACTCGATTTGTTGTTGCTGCAGCGCCATGCATGCAGAGTCGAGACGTTCTTGTTCTCGTTCCTTGTAATGCAAAAATTCACGTTCCGTCAGTTCCAATTTGGCATTCACCTCGGCCACAGCACGATGCGCCACATCCACAGGATCCTCGGTCGTTGCGACGTCGACATGCTTGTCGCCTTTCACCACATCCGGCGCGTCAGGTTTCGGTCGAGCCGTTCGCGCAGGAAGCACTCCATCCGGTTCGTCCATTTTGAGGTACCCACGTCGGAGATGCGCATTCTGTGATTCGAGTTCTTCGATGCGCATCTTGAGGATTCTCGTCTCATTCGATGAAGGATTGGGAGTGTCAAGATTGGTGAGTTGTGATTCCAAAGCTGCTTTTTCTTCGCGTTGCTGTTCCTGTTGTTGCTGAGCAAGTTCCAATTTCGACTCCAACTCCGCCACTCGCTGTAGAAGCACCTCTGAATCAGGCGCGGGTGGTGGTGGACTTGCATGCGCTGCCTGTTTGTGGTCTTGTTGTTGTTCTTGCTGCAGTTGTTGAATACGGTGTAGAGCTTGATGCAGGGCATTCTTCAAAGTGACCTTGGTCTGACGCTCCATGTCAAGTTGTGTTTGGATATCCTCATTGGACAGACGAGCCTCTGCAACTTGTTCCATCAAATCCAGTTTGTCTTGTCGTTCCTTGGCAAGCTGTTCGGTTGCTTCCCGGACCAACAACAGTGCATCGCTGTCCTCCTGTTTGTCATTTCCATGATTCTGACGTTCGTGTTCCAATTCTTGAATCAATTCAAATTTCCCTTGTCGTTCTTGGTCCAGTTGCTGTGCGATTTCATCATGACGTTTCCTTTCCTGCTTCAGTTCTTGTTCGAGAGCATCGTGTGTTTCAGCCATGTGCTCCAACTTTTGCAACAGTTGCGTTTTGGAGGCAAATTCTTCCTCCAGCATCCGCTGCACGTGTGCCAATTCTCGATCGACAAAGTACTTGTCATGTGACAATTCCACACAGGTTTGTTCGGCGAATCGTATTTCCTTGAGAAGAGACGCATTGCGATCTTGCAATTGCCGATTTCTGGATTTGTACGATTGCCATTCCGAGGGTTTTGACGTTGGCGATGGCGACGACGAGGCTTCAGACGTGAGAGATGCTTGAAGGAGCGACGAGTCGGTAACTTGATGGATATTGGCGTGTCCAGGAGGAAAAGGGTATGTGTAGATGCTGTTGTCCTGCATGGTTTGATCGTTGTCGTTGTATTGGAAGGTGTCTTGATTGTCGTCTTGCGATTCCTGATGAGATTCCTCTTGTTCGACACGATCGTCACCGTCATATTGTTCCTTGATTGGCGAATTGTCTTGCAAGACCGATGCATTAAGGAATGATTCCCCCAAATCCTTAAGAATGTCGTTCATGGCATCTGCATTAAAGGCTTCCATTGGAAGTGAATCGTCATGATAATCTTGGGATGGCGACATTGACAAGTAATCTTGACCAATAAGAGTTGTTTCCTGAAAGTGATTCTCTTGATTCGATAGGTTCGCAGAATCATGAGAAGTGCTACTGCTGCTGTGACTGATATTGGCGACCACCAGTGGCGACGTCTTGGAACCATACTCCTTTTCCGGGTGTTGCTGATGCGAGGCATTTCGTGTCGGCATGTGTTCAGCGATCCCCAACAGTTGTCCCTCACCCCGATCAGTACTATGATTAGAAGAAGAAGTTGCCTTGGGTGTTGTTCCCTCCTCATCCATGGAAATGACGGCAGATATCCCAACTCGCATCGCGACATTGTCTGCCTCCTTGGTATTCGTATTCTGCATTCATGTTTTCGTCATGATTGTCCTTGTCTTTCTTATCAATGGATGGTGATTGTGATGCGACATCATCCACTCGTTTTGGCCATTGCTTTTCCTTCATACGCTTTCGCAGTGACAAGTGCTTGGATCCGAGTAACTAAACAATGTCGTTGTTGTCAATAGAATGAAAGCAGTCACAGCCGTAAGGACAACATGATGTGAGACTGTGAACAATTACAGAAGGAAGGAAATGGGATTGATAAACAGCCGCACTGTCTGTACCGAACGCACCTTGGCAGACACCTCCATGGTCAAACTTTACCAGTACAGCATGTGCTGCTAATGTGTTGGATGAGCGAAGGGAGCACACAGGACAACTGACAACTGACGACACAGGAGAGTCTGCGAGAGGAATTTGCGCGCCAACATTTTTGAATTTGTGGGAGTTTGAAAATCATTTTGAGAATTCGGAACTCTACTTCTACAGACTAAAGAGTGTATAGATTATAGACATACACAGTATATTGTATATGCATGTCCACCTGTATTCTATGAATACACGAGACCCGATACAAGCATACTACTTGTATGCCCGAAAGTCCTAACGTAGCATGCAAGTAGGCTTGGATTAGTAGTACCGGTACTCATTACTCAGTACTCAGTACTATGAGACTACCATCTACGCAAGTACTGTACGGGATCTCAGGGTTGCTTTCGTGCTGGTGCGTGCGCAGTGGAGAGATGCCGCGACGGAGACATGTGCAGACCGCATACATGTAACAGGTAGTAGAGTATTGTACATCGCACTTAGCACGACCCCCCGACGCGAACCACCTCCACGCTCTAATTTTGCATGCGCTCATTCTCCACACTTTCGACTTCGAAATCAATCGATTGTAGTTACTTGTCCAACTACTACTTATCACTTATCACAGCGACACAGCAATAAACACACTTGCATCGTTAGTTCTTCCCTGAGGATACACACAACCTTTATACTATTATGGCAGACGGATACTGGATATGCACCAAGTGCTCGTGGGTGAACAAATCTGAAGAAGCGAGTGCAGGTTGCAAAGCATGCGGAAACCCGCA
>JAKSYS010000612.1:0-37765 GCA_022925895.1 Fragilaria crotonensis | reverse complement strand
ATAGTATTTGAGAACATTGTCAGTGAATTGCTATCCAATTCTTATTAAACCAAGTCGGTTTCTCCAAGTGATCCGTAACCTCTGGATACAGTAGTTCCTGAATGCTTGGCTCCATCAGTGGCTTCTTATCATAGATATCCCATAAGTCGCGTAGGACGTCCCTGAACTCTGCTTGCATTTGTTGACTCATCGTTGCGCCGTGAAGTTCTTGATTCCGTATGTTCCATAAACAAATCCACTGATCCCAAAGTTCTCCGATGATGGAGACCTGCCAACGTTGACCTGTTCTTGCGGTCTTGTGGTTTGTACTACCTCTCGAACGCGAGTAAAAGTCGTCTTGCATCGTACTCCATTCTAAACAAAATCTCCCGAGGAAAAGCTGACGCCAGCCCACTTCATTCTGATGTCGAATAAGCCGATGGACTTCCGGGGAGTAGTTAGTGGCCTCCAACCTAAACTGATTGCCAGAATGCAACCATCCTGTGATCCCCTGAAGTAACACTCTTTGGAGCAGTGGCCTGGTATTCAACTCTTTACACTTATCCTCCAGTGCCTTCACCGTATCGATTCTCCACGTGTCTCTCGACAGTTCTTTGCATAACAGGATGTGCTGCCAATCCTCGCTTGCACTTTTGCAAGCCGGGCATAATGATCGTATATAGTCTGTACGGAATTGCCGTTTTCCTGTTGGTAAGATTTCGTGAACTCATTTGATAAAGTGGACTTGGTGATGACTCCTCTTTTTCAAACTTCCCCCGTGATCCTCCCAATTAATCGATCGTTGGACTCGTGGACACCACTCATACTTTTCCCTTTTCCCCAATATGACGCATTAAGGGATCGTAAGTAGCTTGAAACCTCAGCGCGGTGCCATACCTGGATGTAACACTTCCATTCGGGGTCACCAGATGAACTTTTGCTGTGTCCGTCAACAGTGCGATTGGACGTTGGCGACCATGACTTCTTTGGTATCTGGTTGCCATTGCATCGGCATCAACATTCAGTTGAGCCAACAAGGAAAGATGCTCGTATGCATTGTCCCGGTCCTGATGACCTTTCACGTATTGCAGAGTTAATCCCGGTTGTGATGCTAACAGGACTAAGATATTGCTCACGATGTCCCATTCAGGGCCATCCACTCGCAAATCTGTGACCAATTTAACTGCGGATGAACCTTCACTGTTTCCTTGTTCCTCGTCGTTTGGAGGTTGTGACTTCTCTAACACAGTGTCAAGAAGACTTTGACTATCAGTAGCCAGTATTCCCACCCATGGTTCGATGGATCCGGTGAACTCAGCCAATCGCGTTAAATAACACAGTGTTGCCAACATTCCGTATGCTTCGGCACGGAAGGAGTCTGGCTTTGCTCCGCTGGCGGGGCCCATCCCAGTAGCGATTCGCTCTCCGATATCGTTGCTTATTGTCCACCCAAACGCACCTTGGTCGTTGTCCCATACTGATCCGTCACTTTCCGCTCGTACTCCATGTGATAATGCTTCGCTCATTGTAAATGCGTCACACAACAGGTCCATCAGCTGAAGAATTTCCACTTCCCACGGCGGTTACGTTTGAACGAAAGCTTCAAACGTGGCAGGATTCGGAAGAGACGGTATAAACACATTCCCTGTGTAGGTCAATGGAAATTGACCGGGTGCATGAGGCCATACTTGTGTTGTTGGCGTGGACAAAGCAATAACTGGCTGGACCTCTTCACCCTAACAATCGTAGACCGGCAAGAATGCAGATGAGGCAATAGTATTAGGCTTTGTTAGAAGTTGTGAGAACAATTCCAAATGGCACTGCCTTAGACTAGTACAGTAGTCGGTTCCAGTAGAGCGGTAACGCGATAAGCTTGAGTAGATGCACCAGTAGACTGTGCTGCGCAGTAGACAATAGCACAGTTGCAACGATGAGATATGCAGCACTGACAGCCAGCAACTCTCCACAATGTCTTTGTCGCCGCTCTGAAGACTTTCCGAGGACAATCAATTGACACACGGCCTACTGGTGATCACACGCCACCATCGCCGCCGGACATTTTCAAAGCCCTCCAGAGAACATACCTCCTCTCCCATTGTTCGCCGATTCGGCAGCCAAATACGCTGGCACGTACTGGAATCTTGACTCAAACGCCAACCAGAATGCACCCCTTTTTGGCTAAAGTGACCTTTGGCGCCGAGACCTTTGAAGATTACATGTGTCAGTTTATGTGTGGCGACGTCAAGTTCAAGGATTTTCGAAAAGCAAGTATTCCGAAATTTCACTATTCGAAAAACGATTCGTGCGTCCAATGGTACAAGTTGTTTTGTTCTACGTGCCTCCAATGGGGGTTTGGTGCCCACCATATAAATCTGCGCAGGAGGATTCAATCCAGCATGGAAAGTGGTGGACTTGGTTACCTGCGTCCGTTTGCGAGAAGTATTCATTCATGTCAGGATCGATCTACACCGACCTAACTCACACAGGAATCCGCTCCAGAGAGCAGAGCGCCGTCAAAGGCTCTCCCCCATTAAGCAGGTTACCATGTGGTGTATTCCCGGTTCTGCCTACATCACCCCCTTCTTCACTCCACCTTCTCGACCGCCAGCGAAATTCTCCACCAGTGTCGCACCAAACCCTTCAGCTTCTTGTACATTCGTTGGCGGCTTCAAGACTTCATGGTACGCGAGCGCCAAGCTACTCGCAGGTATACCGAATCGGAGGCCCTCGATCTCTCTGCCCGCAACTTGACATCTGAATGGCGCCCCGAGATCCGCCGTCTAGTCGAACGCGACAAAGCACTGGTCATGATGGCGCATTCCCGTTCAATCTCTTGTTGGCACATCTCGCGACGATGTTCGTTGAATATGCATCCGAGATCGGCCGCCACCCACCGACATCCATCATCCGGCACATCGAAACCGCATCGCTTCATTTCTCATCGTCCATGTCCGAAGCCACCCTTGACAATGAAGAGATCAATCTGATGTCCAAAGCCACCCTCGACAATGAAGAGATCGCTCAATCTGTTGGTTCGAGCTATCTCTCAGAACCAAGGCGCGTCGTCCGTTTGCCTCAGATGCCAACTGCCAGGCCACCAAATTGAAGACTAAAACCGCTTTGTTGATTACATTGTTGCTGAAGGTTTGGCGCACCGCAACCCCCAGCTCAAGGCTCAGATTGCGAATTCGCACAAACAATCACGCAGCCACCTGCACTCCGCCACTGCCCGTGGTTGCCCACCTGTTGGCACAACCTCCAACAACCGCACCAGCATGCGCCGCATCTTGGAGCATTAGCCTGTCAGCACCAAGGTTCCCACTACCGCCGACACAGACGACGACGACAACAACAAGGAATTGGTTGGGTTTCAACAGAATTCCCTTCGTGTCACCACCGCTGAAGAGGTTGACTTCGAAGCATGCTTCAAAGCACCAAGCACCAACTCCATCACCGTCCCGTTGGCCGATGCAATCCCTGCACTTCCAGCATCAGAGACCACCCACATCAACGACGCACCGGATCCATCCTGCTCCGTCGATTGGCCGAAACGTATGATCGCGAACGCCAACTCTCGTTCGCAGTTGCCGACAATGGATCGATGCCGTGCTTGTTCAGGTGGCGAAGAAAACATCTCTCATCCAACTGGATTGTTGCACAATTCTTGCATCTTAGGCGGCAAAGACCGAAAGGAGAAAAGGTGAACAGTTCACTAGTGGAAGTGAGAGCAAAGTCCTCTGTTGGAACAGGAAGTTCATTTTGGTAATTGTGTGGGTCATGGTGTTTGGCTGAAAGAGCCAATTGGGACATGATTCGTCGTAAATGATGAAGGTGTTAGAGGTGCTTTTGTTCATTGATAATACGATAACAAAAACGGCGTTTTGATCAGTGAAGCCGCGCCATATTTCAAAAGCACCACCCGTGGTAGAGTCTTTAAGAAAAAACACCCACTTGTGGCACCAAAATCTGCATCCGTGGTAATTTTCTCTAAGTAAATTCCCACCCATGGTAGCAATTAAAACTATTTATCCCTGAGGAAAGTTTATATATTATTAGCCTTGTCCTGTTAGGGGAGAAGATAAAAAGTTCTTGAATAGACAATAAATGAGCATCAATGGCAAGTGGAAAATAATTTGATGACGTTCAAGGAGGATTTCCTTCCTCTGTCTGCTTTCTTTTCATGGCAGTTGAAATGGGCAGCATAACAAAAGAGGAGCTAGATCGTCGATAATAGAGGATGTCCAAATGATACTTTAATAAAGTGTATCCTGAGAGCACAAAGCAGTACCCTCCGATTCAAATCGAACATAAAGGAGACTACACGAGCCTGTTGTAGCTCCCGATGTACAAGTTGACTGGAAAAAATCAGCTCCCAACATAAAAATCCCTCAATGAAATTGCTCTCAACGTATCTAATAAAAATATATGTACATGAGGCAAATTTATCTATATTGAACCCCTCCCCCTACGTGCCATGTGCTGGTGCTACAATACAATAGACCATCATCACGATCAACAATGAACCCTTGAATCTACTGAATACAATAAGTTTGCCAATGATGGCACGGCCATCAGCTCTAATGTCACTGGCAGAAACGACGCGGACAACGACATCCACTCTGTTAGCAACAATCACAAGCATACAAGCTTATAGACCTCATGAAATATTGGATCCAGCTCCTCTGCTATGATAGAAGAAGTACTGCCATGCCAGTAACGTATAAAGCAAAACTTGGGTTATACATATATTTGGTTTTATTTATGAAACGAAAAAACCAAATCTTTGTTTTGAAAGTTTTAGGTTTTTGCCTGCCCTGCCTGCGTCACGACCCAGAAAACAGAATCCATCAGGAATCATGAGTCGTGAGCGTACAGTATAGACGCGTGAAAACGTGAATACCCGGATTTTCCATGTTTGATTCCCACTCTACTGCTGGATATACTACTAGCTAGAATTTATGTTAAACTAGAGGCGCAGGATGAGACAAAGAAACCAAAGCACGGTCCAGCTTCGGCAAGGATTGTTGTCGAAACGTATTGGGATAGCCCCGAAGCCAAAAAACTCTTCCTCGGTAATGCAAGTGATGATCGCGATGTCGTTAAGGTTCTCGAGGAACGAATCGAGCGACTCCAGCAGGCCAATCGGTCGGTGGATGGATGGAAGGACATCATAGATAAGCATGATAAAGATCATCTCTGTTCTTCTTATGATGTTTTCATAATTAGACAGAGATGCTCGATACTTTGCTTAGCGTATATGTACGCCCTTGAAGAGATGAATTCGGCGCGATGGGTTGAAGACTGCTGTGCTCAGGCAATCTCTGATAGCAGTAAGGTAGGAATTGATGCCGCAGCAACAAATGAACGGACCGTGGCTGGATGGAACATTCTTTGAGGGCCAATCGAGAGCATTTTCCATTACAAATCCCAGAATTCACAAGCAAAGAATCCTCTTCCCGATTTGCTCGAATACTTCCAGGAAGAGGTTACGTTACCATGGCTGGAGTATTGTATTGAAAACCTTGCCGATTTGACAGTAGAGTTGGCAAGGAACGAATTGAATTGCAATTTGATTCCAAAAGCAGCGACTAGAACGACCACAGCAGAAAGGAGTTTCACAGACAACAACGAGGAGACTAAGGACGACAGTTGCAACGAATCAGCTCAAAGAAGACAACGACGACAGCAGCAGAGTACAGAAGAATCAAACAATTAGAGACTGTCTACTTCAGGTTTACCTCGAGTTTCCTATTTCATTAACAACTACTTGGCGCTGGCTCCGGCGATTTGGGTTCTCGTATGATGCAAGAAAGAAATCATTCTTTGTCGATGGACACGAACGACCCAATGTTGTTTTCAAACGAAACGAGTTCTGCACTTTGTACCTCACGAAGCTTGAGCCTCGTGCACATCGATGGATACAAGTGACGAAGCAAACTGTCGAGAGATGGAAAAGGGAAAATAAAGTGTCAGTGCATGACACCCGAGGATACAATTACAGATCATCCGACTCAAACGAGGACATGGTTGAGTTCCATGTTGATGACCTTGACTTACTCCATGAATATGCTGAAGAATTGGGATTCGGTGCTTTTGGAGGGAACTTGAGTGTCCGAAAACCACCCGATACCAAGCCTCTCATGATCTTTGGCCAAGATGAGAGTGTTTACAGTCAGTTCTTACTCGGGAATCGACAGTGGGTTGGGCCTGAAGGTCAACGCCCGCTCCTTCAAAGACTGATGGCTTAAGTCTCATGGTGTCGGCACTGCAATCACGAGAGACTGGATTTGGTGTGCAGATAAGTCGAGTCAATTGGAGGAGATCAATCACGTCCGTCGTGGTCAAGCGTATGTTGACATCAATGCAGCAATGGCAATCCACGGTCAGACTTTGAAGAAGGACTTGAGCGAATCGCCATTCGTTGTGTATTTTGAGCTTGGTGCCAACAATGAGGATATTGGACTTATAACCACATGGCGATTCAGTTTGAGGATTGCGTCGATTGCTTGAAGGTGATCTACCCTCAGTTTGACTTTGCCTTCCTCTTTGATCACTCGCAAGGGCATGCGAAGAAGTTGGCAAATGGCTTGGATGCATATTCGATGAACCGGGGATATGGAGGAGCACAACCAAAAATGCGTGAGTCGATTATAAAGGCGGAGGATGCTTATCTCGGAATGCATGCACGTACCCTTGATGTCGGCAGCACTCAATCCTTTGTCTTCAAACCGGGGGATGTTGGGCCATTCTGGATGACAACTGAGGAGCGAGAGCTCAACCGCCATGATCGTATCCTCCCACCTCTGCCTGGAAATCCAAGAACAAGAAACAAGACCATTGCCGAATTAAAAGCAGAGCTTGCACCACTCAACATCTTGAATGAACGACGCCAATATCGGCTCGTAGAATTGCAAGAGCTTGCGAGGACCAACAACATTGACCCAAAAACCATGAGAACACGAGAAAAGAAAGGTTGGGAAGGCCAGCCGAAAGGTCTTTTGCAAGTCCTTTGGGAGCGGGGGTGGATTGACGAAGGGCAACTCGAAAGATACACAATGGATCCGACAACAGATGACGATGGCGAAGTTCTTGAAGGAGCAGAGGAATGGAGCTTAAGGGTTTTAATGGCCAGCTGTCTTGACTTCGCCGAGGAGATGACAGCACTCCAACATGTTGGAAAAGAACTTGGCGTTTCAGTAATCATATCGCCGAAGTTTCATGCTGAGCTGGCTGGCGAAGGGATCGAATATAGCTGGGGTGTGACGAAAGGTCTATACCGACGTAAGCCTCTCAATTCTAAACGGAGCAAAGAGGCATTCAAGGGGTTAGTATTGGAATGCACAAGCAGAAACATACTTCAGACGACAACTGTTCGAAAGCTTTCGAGGCGAGCACGAGCTTACATTTGTGCATATTACTCACTTTACGAGAGTAAACACAATGGAGGAGACGACTTACCGACACTTACTTTACCTCTCATTGAACGCCTTGTTAAGGCATTCAAAACTCACCGGGCAGCTATTGACTTCGATGCCGGCTTTGTAAATGGATTTGTTCCTGATCTCAAGCAGGCAGGTGCTTTTCATATGAACAACTGAGGCATCAGACAACCTTTTGAGATGCGAGGTGGTTGCAGATTGTGTGATGTGCGTTTGCGAGAAAAAGATCTTTCATGTCATCTAAATTTTTTTATTACTGAGTCTACAGGACCCTACGATATGCAGGCCCAGGATGAAACCAGCCATATGTCCTTTTCTCTAAACGATTGCTGTGGGGACATCCGGAAACTCGTCCTTCGTTATCGAAGACGGACTGAAATAGTTTTCGGGATGTCCGGGATTAAAACATAGGTTTTCAGACGTACTCCTCAATTCGCTGAGAATAATAATATGTCCAACTTCAACAGGTTGATTGTTCAACTCGTCAAACATGCAGTTCGCAAAATCCCACTTGAGCGTTGGTGAACTCGTACGACCGCAAAAGATAAAGCAACATGATTGCACCCCCTGCTATCAAGCTGAAATTTGACACTCTTCCCATATGTGGGCGTGCCAAGGAGATCGCGACTCTTTCTCAAGCTGCGGATCGAGTTGATAAACAGGAAAATCCCGAAGTAATCTTCATTACGGGAGATTCAGGGAGCGGCAAGACCACGTTGTGGAAGCAGCTGCAACAATTGAGTGCTTCTCGATTCTTCATTACTGGCAAGTTTGATGAATCGAACAAGTCATGCGCAGTGCGTGATGCAATGGCCGAACTGTGTGATCAAATTGCCGATTCGGAAGATCTGCATATCATCAGAGAAGAATTGTCGGATTCGCTGGGACCGGAAGATGCAATTCTCCGATGCGCCATCCCACAAGTAGAAAGGATACTAGGATCGACCATGGAACTAGTGGAACGTTCCTACAACGAGACTGTTGCATTCAATCGAATGAAGCATTCCTTTCGTGCCCTCCTTCGCTCGGCGGTGGTGACAGGAAAAACTGTTATCATGTGTATCGATGATATTCATTGGGCAGATCAAGAGAGCTGGGATCTGATACGAGACATCGCGCTGGACCAGACACTTCCACATTTATTGCTCATTGGGGCTTATCGAGCAATCGAGACGTGTCCTGTGACTGGCGAGCATTTGGCTTTGCTCTCGCAGCAATCTCGCTTTCGCAGCATTTCCTTACACGATTTCAGTGTAAGTCAAGTTAATGAGCTGGTTGCCACGCTTCTCCGCATGAGCAAGGCCAAAACGGAATCGCTCGCCACAATTGTCCATGCAAAGAGCGCTGGTAATCCACATTTCGCAGTCCAAATTCTGAAAGCGATCGAAAAACAGAAATTGATCAAACACTCAATGTCCAAATTCTGTTGGGAGTGGGACATTGAGACGATTCAGTCCGATACAGACATTGGGGACAACATTGTCGACACATATTTGTTAAAGATCAGTACGCTTCCGGTCGATACACGCTTTTCCCTCATCATTGGTTCGTGTCTCGGCGCAAAGTTTGACGCATTGGTCGTAGAGTCGTTACTGGTCACGATTCGACCGCCGAAAACAAGAGAAATTATGGGTAGAGATAGATTGATGAATGCCCTCGAAGTGGCTTCACAGGAAGGAGTAGTAGATCGACAACGTGGCTCTTCTGTCTACCGGTTCGCCCACGACAAGATTCATCAAGCCTTCTACACTCTCGTTACGGAGATTGCCAGCGCCGATAAAGTGCATTTGAAAATCGGACGTGCCCTCATGTCAGTATGGAAACAGATGGCGCCTAAGGAAGACTGGTTGTCCTTCCTCGCGGCAACTCAGCTGAACCGATGTCTCCATCTACTCGAGGATGTCGATGAGATGACTGCGATTGCGAAGCTCAACCTGGCGAGCGCCAAAGCAGCCATGAGCTCATCCGCCTTTCGACCAACTGCGAATTACCTCTCTCATGGGTTGCAAGTAATGGAGGGCATTGGGTGGTCTCAATACGAGGTTCGCTTGGAGCTGTTAACCTATAAAGCCAGGACGGATCTATGCCTGGGCCATTTCACCGAATGCTACTCCGCTATCGGTGAGGTACTGCAGAACGCGCGGACTACTAAAGACAAGATCCCAGTTTTTCAAGTATGCGTAGATGCGTATGGCGCGGAAGGCAAGGTGACCACTTCCGTTCAAGAAGGGCTTACATTTGTGAAAGAGCTTGGGGTGAAGCTTCCAAGAAAGTTCAACAAGTTGACAGTGATCATGGCGTTGATTAAGGCGAAGAAGGCGATGAAAGGCAAAACGGAGGAAGACCTATTGAACTTTCCACTCGCAAATGATCCATCCAAGATCGCTGCGGTGAGGATTATCAACACGATTGTCACATATGCGTTTCAAGCTCGAATGAGTGATATAATGGCAACTCTAGCCTTGGTCAATACCAGGTTGATCTTGATTTATGGCTTCACCGACGAAGCCGGATCTATCCTGGTTTGTTATGCTTTCCTTCTTGCATGGATCGGAGACTTCGACGTTGGTTACAAAATCGGCCAAATTTGCTTGAAATTGGCGGAGAAATCAAAATCAGGCATTCCTCGTACTTTCATGAATTACTACGGAGGATTGGACCACCTCAAGAAGCCCCTTCACCAAAGTCTCGAGCCACTGCTTCGTGGCTACAAGTCTGGCTTTGAGGTTGGAGATACGGTGTACGGATTTTATTGTTGCCATTTCTACCTCTCGATTTTTTACTTCGTGGGATTGCCCTTGAAGAATCTGCTACGAGACATGGAATCATTCGGCAATGAGATGAAGGCTTACAACATGCAAATAACCTTGGATCTGTTGAATGTGTATCACCAATCTGTAATCAACCTCATGTCTACTACTGTGGAGCATCCCGTAACTTTGGATGGGACTGCCATGACTGAGGCATCCGTGTGGCGCTGTGGAGTTCAACAGACTGTGGAATCGCTTTGGTTTGGGAAACTCATCATGGCCATCTATTTTAATGATAGTCATGTCATTCGGGAGAACTTGGACAAATTGGTCTACGACCGCGCTCCAGATTTGGACGGTTGCATGCACTACGTGCCCATGTTAATGTGGTGCGAGGGATGTGGGGCCATTTTGGTGGCCCGCGCCACGAAGCGCCGAAAGTACCACAAGCTCGCCCTGAAGCGCTTCAAAACGATCGAGAGCTGGGTCAAGGGCGGCAATGTTAATTGCTACCATTACTTGCAGCACCTTACGGCGGAACTGGCTGTGCTCAACAAGAAACCTGTTGGTCGGGTGAAGGAGCTTTATGATATTGCGATATCGGCGTCACGTCGGGGTGGGTTTTCCAATATGGCTGCGGTTGCTAATGAGCGAGCTGCTTTGTACTTCCTAGAACATCACGACCATGACAGGGCTTCCATGTACATGACCAGTGCGTTTGAATTGTATGAGACTTGGGGAGCGAGGAGAAAGTGTTTGGCGCTTATCCGGGAGCATGCGAGGTTGCTATCATCAGAGCAAGCCAGCAACGAACTAACCCCAGCTTCAGGAGCGGAGTCCCGCGGAACCTCGTTCGCAGGTAGGAAGCGGCACACGTCGCTGGTGGGCCGATTGCATCGGGGAGAAACGTTGGAATTGATGGCCTATTCGGCGAATTCCCTTGGACAAAACAGTGACTCCAGTTTCAGGTTGTTTGTGGAAGGATCCTCGTTGAGTATGACTCCATCCGAGGGATTGAATCCACAGGAAGCTGATCCGTTCAAATAGATTTCTGGTGTATGCATTCGCTCCTGGTGGAGTTGTGAAACTTATACTACACTAGTGGGTGCCTCCCAATTGGTCGGACTTTTGGAATACGTGTACGGTATGGGTTGTGCACGGTTGTGTGTAGTGGCAAGCGTGCTGCAAATGATGTGTTTTACAACACAATTAGATGAGGAAAAAAGTGACAAATTCATAGAAATTTGCTAATTTAGATTGCCAAAATACACAGTATTGAAGTTGTTTACAAATCCTGTTGATGATACTGAGGGCACAGTTTTGATATCAGGACCTCCTTATAAACAATGTTGTGCAGAAGATGACCATCAGTAAATATGAAAAGATCATGTGGGTTACGAACTCTTGAGAGAGCAACGTAAAGCTGGCCATGTGCAAATACACCTTGTGGCAAGAAAATGCCAACTCTTCGCAATGTTTGACCTTGACTCTTGTTGATCGTCATTGCATATGCTGGTTGAACTGGAAACTGACGTCGTTTGAAGACAAATGGCAGCTCATCTTGAGGTGATAGGAGAGCAATCCGTGGTATGTCCACAATTTCTGCAGTGGTAGGAATCAAACACTGGAGGACAGACCGTGAGATACGGCGAACAATGAGGCGGTGCCATTGCTGAGTGTGCTTGATAGGTTTCGAGCAGCATGACCAACATGCCTTTTTCAGAGTGAGGCAATGTGGTGGAAGGCCAGATAGCTCCAAAGAGTTCAGGAATTCAGGAGGATAGAGGGTATGTGCAGGATCATTAGGTTCCTCAGATATGATGTTGTCAATACTGAGAAACACATGTTCATCATGAGGTAGCCTTGAGGTTACCATATCATTGATTCTTTGAACATCTTTGTTTTTAGGACATAGAATAGCACGTTCAGACCAATAGGCTGGTTCATTGGAAGAAAAATCATCAAACACATGCTCAACCAGTTCGTTTGTATCCTGAGGCTGGAATATATAAGATGGTAGATTTATTGGGGAAGGCTCCATATCCTCGCCGATCCTCAACAGGAAAGATGCAAAATGGGAAAGTACTTCTTGGAACTCTGGGTTAGCATTTGTGTTCTGTAAGTCCATTCGCAATCGCATATTTTCAGAGAGTTGCATTACATTCACAGATGATGTTTGCCAGACTTTGGATTGTAGGACAGTTGAATGCACAGTGGTAGCTCTTCCAGCATGGCGTAGTATGGGAAGCACTTGACGAAAGTCACCACCCATGACGACAACCAAGCCACCAAATGGAGCATCATTACGTTCAAGTAAATCACAAAGAGACTGTGAAAGAACATCAAGACCAACACCCTTAAGCATTGTGATCTCATCAATGATCAAAATCTTTGCAACCTTCATAACTTCTGCCTTCTCTTTTGATAGGTTGCACATGGATGTTTCATATAATTGAATTGGAAGCCCGGATATATAGTGCAGAGTACGGCCCAAAGGGGCAAAGTTTGAGGCAGCAATGCCTGATATGGCCGTTGCAAGGGCAACCTTCCCTTCACTGCGCACCTTGGCAAGGATCATCCTGAACAACTCCGTCTTACCTGAGCCTGCAGGTCCATCAACAAAATAAACATTTTTCTGATTTTCAGTACCAGCATTGTTGTTCACAGAAGCAAGTACAGCATCAAAAATAGCACGCTGTTCAAGATTCAGGAGAGGGAGGCGATCCAGCTGCTGTTGAATATCAGTGTTGGATGATGACAGCTGCAATTCTAACAAATGGTTGACTGAATTGTTGTCCATGGCACTCCCATGCTCCTCAACCAGAAGTGTGCGGAGGGATGGTATCCATTCGAATACAGAACGGCTGTGCATTATCCCCAGAAGGGCATCAAGTTTACGCACAAGGAGGTCCTGCAGGTGTTGTTCACTAAGGCTGGGTTGACGGTGTGCATAGTCTTCTGACAGGGCAGCCCAGTGAGAGTCATAGAGTGACCTTGGGTCAGAGACATCACAGTTGAAGAGGATGATTGCAAAAGTCTTCTGAGCCTTGCTGGGAGAGTGTCTGTGTGGCTTCCTGCATGGCTCGATGCCACTCAGTATCATCATCTAGAAGACCCAATGTACGACAGGCATCTTGAAATGTTGGACAAAGTACATCATCAACGGTTCGTAGAGCTTCAAAGCTTGTTGCACCTTTCACTACAGTCAACATCCTTCGCAGGAAGTATCTCTCACCAGAAGAAGGAAGCACTGTAGAGGCGAGACACAGTGGGGAATGTCTGCCGGTGATTGGAGCGTCGTACCCAGCACTTCTCGACACCAGCACTTTTCCATGTGTAGTGTTGTGGGATGTCATGATAAAGGAACTGGCGAGCATACTGATCATGCCGATTGAGGTCCAACCAGGCAGTCAATTGTGTACAGGGTGGTCCTCTTGCAAGCACTTGAGCAACATTTTCATTTTCCTCAAAAACCACTGATTGCTGATTGGGAAGATGGAACATTAGGCGCATCACATTGGGCTTCTCTGAATGTAGACGAAGGCTGAAGAGGCGCCAGCATGCCTCTGATGCAGAGACATAACGTCCATCAAGATAGAGCTTGATCTCATCAACATCTTCCCCCATCTGGACTGCAGCACGGTCGTGTCCCTTGTATACATACTTGTAGAGGTACTTGACGGCCTGCACTGAATTGCACACCTCAACATTGATATGACAATCATACTTCTTGGTAAGATGGCAATTATATGGCACAACCCAGCGGTTGTCCAACTCAGCTCCTCGAACAGTTACAGTCCTTCCATCATCACGTCGATGATATTGAGGAATCCATCATCATTGAGTGTTGTCTCATCTTGAAAGGGCCGGGATACTTGTCCTTGCATTCACCTGCTGGCTTTGTAGAACTATTACAACACTTCAAATTTTTCCATCGATTGGGAAACTTTGGTGCCACAGGGCCCATGCAACATACACCTCTTCACAGTTGCAAAAGTTCAGGATCTATCAATGCATCTGGGATCTCAGCTGAAACAATATGGTCAATGTCAGATTCTGTGCGCGGTTTGTCATTCTCTGCCAAAATGACCAGTACATGTGCATGTGGCAATCCTCGCTTCTGAAATTCGATGGTGTAGATAGCAGCCACAACCCTTCCAAGCACTTGCCGCTTCTGGAGGTCAAACATCATCTCTGTAAATTTGAGATGGAACACTCGTGCCACCAAATCTGGTCTGTCATTTACAGTTTGGCCAGGAAGAAGGTTTTCAACAACTTCTGGCCACTGCGGATTGGTTGTCATTGTAATAAAGAGGTCTGGCTTGCCCATTCGGCGCACAATTGCCAATGCATCCTGGCAAAGCTGGTGCATGTTTCTTGCACTTCCAATGTGAGATGAAGGCAGAATGATTCGTCGCCCCAGCTGTCGAGTGTTTGTCACATCCTCACCAGCAACAGCATCTGCAATGCCTTGATAAAGTTCAGCACGCAATCTTGGTTGATTAAGACGGATGAAATTAAGACGGCCTTGTTCCACTTGGGCATAGCAGTCCACAATGTATTGGTGAAACAGCTTCCCTGCAAAGTGAAGGTGATTGGAGAACTGAGCAGCAGGTCGTACAAAAAGCCGAAATGCAGCATGCATGAGGCAAGTTAATCTTGTCAAATGTGGAGTCGTAGCATTTGGACCAGTTTGCATCATGCCAGGATGCCAGCCTCTTGGGGAGCCTGTTGGAAAAGGAGTACATATGCCAGTGGAGAATAGTCGGGATGGAGCTCTGAGATTGACTGAATTGCTCCAGCACGAAGCAATACTGAATATCACGGTTACCTGAACCTTCGTCAGGAAGAATCACAGCTACCTCACTGGAACTTGGTGCATTGTACCGTCTGTTGTCCAATTCAGGTTGATCCAGGATATGCATTGCAACATTGTGGCCAGGCAATTCAACATCATGATTACCATCAGTATTACTGGCCAAGGTTTCCTCATCAAGAGCTTGCTTGAATAATCCATACAGCCGGTTTTGATTCTGAATCATTTGCTGCAATAAAACCAAAGTATTCCTGTCCAAGGTATTCAAATGATGTAAACGATTGTCCACCTCATGGTTAGTGTCATAGAAATAGAGTTGTGCAAAAGCAGGATGCTGTCCAGGTTCTGGGAGCAATGATCCTAACCGGTGGTACATTGAGCCATGAATGCGAAAAGTATAAATTCCACAACTCCTATCAATCAAAGCATCATCCACATTAGCGCCTATTGAGGCAAAACTCAAGGCAGAGTTGTAGGCACGGATGTGTGGCATGAACAATTCATGTGCATGAAAAAGATCCATCAACACATTTGGTGTGGGATCGAGAGGGAGAGATACCTTGCCCTTGGCACAGCAAGATGAAAAGTAGCCCCTTTCAGACCTTGATTCATTTGGAAAATGCAGTGCAGAGCAGCCCTGACATTCAACTGTGCATGGGCCAAGGACATGACGTGCTGGAGCAGGAGCAGATGAATAGGCTGCGCCATTGGTGCGTTGGCAACTTTGGCGTGTTTGTCTCATGTGCTCTTGGTGCTGAGTGGTGATGGCAGCCATCTGTGTGGCAGCAACAGGGTCACCTTCTTGAGATCTCTGGAGGCGCTCCAGACGTGTTTGTCTCATCTGCTCTTGGTTCCTAGTGGTGATGGCAGCCATCTGTGTGGCAGCTACAGGGTCACCTTCTTGAGATCTCTGGAGGCGCTCCAGACGTGTTTGTCTCATGTGCTCTTGGTGCTGAGTGGTGATGGCAGCCATCTGTGTGGCAGCAACAGGGTCACCTTCTTGAGATCTCTGGAGGCGCTCCAGACGTGTTTGTCTCATCTGCTCTTGGTGCTGAGTGGTGATGGCAGCCATCTGTGTGGCAGCAACAGGGTCACCTTCTTGAGATCTCTGGAGGCGCTCCAGACGTGTTTGTCTCATGTTCTCTTGGTGCTGAGTGGTGATGGCAGCCATCTGTGTGACAGCAACAGGGTCACCTTCTTGAGATCTCTGGAGGCGCTCCAGACGTGTTTGTCTCTTCTGCTCACGGTTCCTGGTGGTGATGGTGGCCATCTGTGTGACAGCAACAGGGTCACCTTCTTGAGATCTCTGGAGGTGCTCCAGACGTGTTTGTCTCTTCTGCTCACGGTTCCTGGTGGTGATGGCGGCCATCTGTGTGGCAGCTACAGGGTCACCACCTTCTTCTTGGGACAGGTTGCGAAGTTTGGCACGCCTTTTCCTTGCTGCAATGGCAGCTGGCTTTGTTGATAGTGAATGTTTACTTGGGTGTGACATAATGGTTATATGCTGATTGGAAAGAATTGGAAGCAAGGAATTATGTGAGCGGTACAATTACTGTAGGTGTATGAGGTACTGGAGTCTACAGTACAGCGTACAGCGGTACAATTACTGTAGGTGTATGAGGTACTGGAGTCTACAGTACAGCGTACAGTACCATACTGTACAGTACTCGGAGTACATCTTATAGTGAGTGAGTGTATGAGGTACTGGAGTACAATGTAGAGTCGTAACAGGGACTACAGTACAGCCAGCGTACAGTACTGTGCAATGACCACCAATAATACAACTTCACGACGCAACCCGCCGTTAATTAAGCGTTATTTTTCAAAAAACCAAAACACCCACCGTTAATAAAACGTTATTTGAGTAAGGGATGGCTTTTGTAATCAAAAAATTTGCGTTCATGGGGGGGCCAAGCACCAATACTGGCGAAGCTTCTTGGTTACTGTTACTTTCAGTACTCAACCCTGGCGAAGCTCCGTAGTGAAAAAATTCAGACAGTATTCATTTGATCCAGTACCCCAGAGTGGTCATACTCCGTAACAGACAGACGCACGCACACACGCACACAATTAATTTATAACTAGTGGGTACCTCACATTTGATCGGAGTGTCTACTACAGGAAACTGGACGTACAGTACCCCCAACCTGGTCGTACTCCGTACCACTACTTTTACTGTTACTGTTTACTTTCAGTACTCAACCCTGGCGAAGTGAAAAAATTCAGACAGTATTCATTTCATCCAGTACCCCAGAGTGGTCATACTCCGTAACAGACGGACGCACGCACTCACGCACACAATTAATTTATAATATAGTAGGATATAGTAGGATATACACCGAATATATGAAGACACGTGAATAAACGTGAATACACGTGAATACCGGTCGATGATTCCCCTCAGCGAAAAACTCGCTGTTGCTGCCGATGTTTACCAAGTACAATACTGTACCAAACCTCTCATAAATTTGTTCTCACCAAACTAGGTAGTAGTACCTCTCACGCAACGTACCTTGCACTATCGGACTATCGGCCTAAGATCATGGCACCGCTGCATCGTCTCCTCGCCTCCATTGGTCTCATCCTCGCGTTGGACCCAACACAATTATCCGCGTCGGCTATTTCCTGTGGAGCTACGATCACCAAGGACACAGTTCTCACCGCTGATCTTAGCTGCGATTGTTCCAAAAACTTTCTCCATCTCTTACTTGTCAAGGGACCAGCCACCCTCGATCTCAACGGGCGCACAGTGAAGTGTTCTGACACGAGTGTGTCTAGATCTTACACCACCGCCTGCATTGCTATTGGTAGCAAAGGTGCCACGATTAAGAATGGCATTGTCAAGGGTTGCGGGTATGGTGTGACTGACCACTATGTTGCTCCGGCTGAAGGTGCTCGCATTGAGAATATCATTGCCAAGGAGACATTAAGCACGTGTTTCAAGATCAGAGGAGACAATTGTATTCTCCGCAATGTCATTGCCGACGGGGATGGAATCTATGTCATCGGGAACAACAATAAAGTGGAGGGCAGCTCCTTAATCAACTCGTTTTCTGGTGTGTCTATTCTTGGAGACAATAACACGGTCATTTCCAATACAATAAGTGATGTAACAGAGGACTGTGTGTCTCTGCTTGGTGTGGGAAATGCTTTCAAGAAGAACACAGTTCGTCGCTGTGGTGGGTATGGTGTTCAGGTCGATGGCAGCAAGTCCATCATTGCACTCAATACGATCGAAGTTACGGGTCGAGAATCCATACAGGCACGTGCCACCGTCTGGATTTCCGAACACACTGGAATCCGCATCGCTGGAAATCGAATATCCGGATCTAGTGCCAGCGGTATCGCAATCGGCCGTAGCTTCAACAAGACGGTGGTTGAAAATAATCTTGTTGTCGACTGCATCGAGAACGGCATTGCTCTTTATCCAACGAGCAATCATGGCACTGTCAAGAACAACACTATCCAAAACTGTGGGTGCACGGGCCTAATCGTCTTCGCATCCTGCGCTAACACTCTGACCTGCAACACCATTACCGATTGCAAGGTAGGCATCGAAGCCAAGAAGGATTCCAAGCGCAATCGCTTCATCAACAACCGCGTATCCGATAGTGCCTTGATCGGGTTGAAAGACATGTCTGCCAAATGCGGATCCAATGTTTGGAAGGGTAATACTGGTAAGGGCAACATTCCCTGCACAACAACGAAGTAGATAAGATTATTATTCATTAACTCGGAACACAAACTGCTGAGGTCAGCAGCTGCAGCTAGCGGCAATAAAATAGATTTTCCACTAAAATTCGAAATGCAACCAAATCATATACTCCCATGGTTGCCGTCCGTGTGGCCAACAGCTCTCTTTACTATAAAGGCAGCGTCTAGCATGACTGACATTCGGTACACAGGCGTCACGATGTTCAATACATGACTCGCAGTCCAAGGCCAAAATTGTTGAACGGAAACCTTACGGGAATCCGCGGTGCAACCTTCGCCTAATAGAATGTGTGGATGAGATGCATGGAAGTGGACTCGAGTCCCAGATGCATGCGTCGAATCCTCCAAGTCTTTGGAATCCGTACGATCCGACTGCTGTTCGGGACACGCAAAAACGAGAGCCTTGTTGTAGACCGAAAGCACCACGGCCTTGAAAAAGTAATGGCGCGCCTTGTAATGTCATTATCAGCTGCGAAACCACTTTCAGCAATATCAACAGCACTTTGTGGGACAATTTTACATTGGTATCTTACAGGAAATGAATGAGTCCATCCAGCATTTGAGATCCAACAATCCCCCTGTTGTCTTCCTGATTTATCATGATTAAACTTGATTTTCTTGTTCTTGGGCACATCCTTGAAGGGCTCGACATTGCGCTTTCCATCTTTCGGAGTGATCATAGTATTTGAGAACATTGTCAGTGATGACACTGTCTACAATCCTGATTTTATGTGATGGCGACGTCACGTTGTTCCACCAATACCAGTCACTGACCAGAATGACCGCGTACTTGAAGACGTTGTTGCGAAAGGTACGATCGGAAAGCACGAGACTTGCTGCGAAACATATCGATACCACCATAGGGAGGATTCGATGAATCTGTACACGAGTCCAAAGACAGTTCTTAATTTGCATGTTGAGACCATACCCCCGAAGACGAACAGTCCCCCTTTTCGTTGATGGATTTGTCGGAAGCTCCACGAAAGACCAGACCCTCAACGATGAGGTTTGAGCTGTCGACTCGATACTTGGAAGGGAGATTTGACATGCCTTGGTTCGGTGCGAAGGTGTAGACATCATTGTTGTTCTCAAGATTGGTCAAAAACGCTGCGGATCCTTTGAAGGTGCAGGTTCCAGGAATCTGGCATTTCTGGTATGCTTGTTGAGGTTAGGTTGATAGCAACAAGGGCATATCCACCTGCTCCAATCGGTGTAAGAGAACCGTAGTCCACCAATCCAACTTGAAAAAGAGTGTTGGCGCAAAGCACATTGGTTCGCTGCTTCTGCAGGAGTGCTGCGCTCCCGACGTTATTGCACGTTTCTGGAGGATCGAGTCATGTACGTCGTATGCATCGGCCGTGCCGAACGAATTTGCCCATCGGACAGAAGTTGGGTTTGCGAGGCGATCAGACGTGGACATCGTATATTCAGCTACATTCTCTGCTATAGCCATCATGCATTATGTGAATACGCAGTATCTGTACGATGTCTGCAGATTGAGGTATCATACCAGCGTACAGAGCTCTCCCGTACTCATGTATGGCAGGTTTCACCCTCAACCCTCCTCGCGTACAGCTTCATATGTTTTGTACTTATGTATACATTATCCCAGAGTAGAATTCCGCCAAAAAATCTGCAATCCATATCTTTCACAATCGTCACTCGTTACATTCACAATTAATCACCTTTGATCTTTGCGTTTCTCAACTCGGAATGCACAAAGCCGCGGTCGAAGTCAAGGGCACACCTGTGACACTTGAAGGCTTTCATCAGCCTTTCGATTTCGGCATAGAGGAGTTGTTCTTGTTTGGGGATAAAAGGAGTGGTCCGCTGAGCGAGAGAATTCTGATCTTCGTTCTCAACCCACCTTGCAGCAGCTCGCTGATGTTGTTTCTCCTCCTGCTCCTGCTGAAGATGATGGTAAGTACATACGTATGCCCGCGCCCGTGATGCAAACTTCTCAATCCTTTCCTTCGTTAGAACAGTAACAGGGCTTGTGCAGTCTCGAACCAGCTGCTTGAAGTTTTCTTTCCACGTTTGCGAGACAGTGGCATGCGTCGATAGTATGCCTTGGCATGTGCCCAGCAATATTCGACGCCCTCACCAGCAAGCTCTGCATGAAACTTTGGTGTTAGTAAGACTGTCACTCCAAGCTGAGATCCAAGGTATTGAAGCGCCGATTCTTCGTCTTTAAAGTCAGTACATTCTGCCATTATATTACGAAGCGAATATCGTAAGTCAATTGTGCCTGTGATGTTGTCCTTGCGCCCATCAAGCGTATACTTCTCTAACGAACTTCTATCAATCAGCCTCTCTCTGACAGAACTTGTAGAAGGCCTTTGGGTTGTCCCACCCATCCAGGAGCTACTATTTCCTTGCGGTCTGATAGTTCGATGTTGTTGTTTGTCGCAAACACCTGGAGCTCTTTTTTTGTGAAACCTCGTTGCTGCTGGAGTGCCACTCCCTTCTCTTTGAGTGCTTCAAGAAGTTGCTTTTTAGACCTCTCCACTGTCCTGATTTTCCCTGTCGGTCGGTCACGCCTTTGGATTTCACGTTGATCGTCATTTAGATACCATGGACCTGTGTCAGAGTCCTTGAATATCAATGACTGCGTGTCGCCAACAGTCAGCGAAGGTAAGTGCGGACCGAGGAACCCATCTTGTGCCATTATAAGAGTATCTCTCATTCTTGCTTGTGCCCCTCCGAAGGACTTGGACATGTGCTGTGCACTGAGAGCATGTTCGCGCTTGCGAGCGTGCCCTTGACTGTGGTCGAATGTGAAGATCATGTCATAGCTTGGATAAAGAACCTTCAGGCAATCGACGATGTCTTCAAACTGAAGACTCATATGATAGGAATTCCAATAGCCTTCGTTGTTCACCCCGATGTATAAGTACTTCACAAAGGGAGACTCAGTCAAGGCAGCTTTGTAAACGGTGCCGTTGATTTCCATTGCGGCTTGTGTGTCTTTGTAAGTTGATCCCGTTGCTCTCCTCTCGTTGTTGACTCTTTCTAACTCTATGTCTGACATTTGTCGCCCAAAGCCAAAGTCTCGGGATACGAAGGCAGACAGCATGTATCCATCCCCTTCTGACTTAGGCAGAAGAGGTCTCTGACCGTTCGGAGCGATCCAAGTCTTTGCGCCCATCAAATACTGGGAAAAGACACTCTCATCCTGACCAATGATCATGATCGGTCGTGCATTGGAAGATACTCTGATACTGGTTGTTGGATTGATGACATCTGTTCCGCCGCCGAAACGATTCCAGTAGTCAACGTGGTATTCTATGTGCTCTGTATCCTTGACAATGTCGAAGTACCTGTGTCCCATTTCGACGTCAACGTTTGCCATACCAATAGCGTCATTTATAGGAATTTGTATCCACCGTTTGCAATATGGCTCCAACTTAGTTAGATAAGTTGTACAGAATTGTTTACGGTTCGCCACAACGTCCTCTCGTTCGTGGCCGTCAACATAAAAGCTCTTCTTCCGATCGTCGAATTCAAATCCAAGTCGCTTCATCCAACGCCATGCAGTACTGAAGCTCAAGGTCTTTAATCCGTAGGCATGAAGAAAGGAGTTTATTAGAGTCCGAGAGGCTGTTTGATTCTCCTCAGTATGACTTGTCCTAGTAGTAGTAATAGTACTAGTACTATCGATACCTGTGCCTTGTTGGTCCGCCGACGCCGCACCAGCCTCCTCATCTTGTTGCCATTGCAATGCCAGTCTTGGTATTACTGTGCTGACAATAAAGTCGCGGACACTCTCTATTGTTAGTTTGGCTAAGTTTTCATTCCAAACGACAAGATCTGTTCCTTCGCATCAGGGTATATCTCAAGCAGTCGCGGCAGGGGTCGTTTCCCACACTGCACATACAGGTTCGGATGTGGAAAGCATTCCAGCTCGCGGAACCCCATGTTCCATTGGGCCACTGTCTTGTAGAACGTGGCCTGATTCAGCCCAAGCCCATTCAAAGTCTTGCATGCATCCCGGCAACACTCATGCCACGTCCACTTATTCATATGTTGAAGAGCAAGTTGGTATGCTAATATCAAAAATAGCGACCTCTGTCGAATCTCGTAGATTTCGGTCTTGGTACAATAGTTGTCCGGGTCTCCACCCTGTACCACACAACGCCAACTATTCTCGCTCTCATGAACTGCCTTGAGCTGCAAGATTCGACGCTCTAGCGCCTCCTGGGGAGTCTCGATGTATTCCATTGTAGTACTAGTTGTTGCATTCTGGGCACTGTCGAAAACACTCACGAATTCTCTCCTTGGTTTGAAGAGAAGGTACGCTTCGGGACTTTCGGGCCAGTAGGAGAATGTGGAAGGACCAGCATTATTACCATCAACTCGCCGGCGCTTATTAGGGGAAACTTCTTGTTCATCTTCATTAATGACACCTGCGTTTTCGGCATCGATACTGCTGCTGGTACTATGAGGTCGTGCCCGTGTCGATGGGATTGTCAGGACATTTGAAGCAACTTCAAGCACCCTTTCCTTCCATGCTCGGTTCAAGGGGCTTGGATACAAAATCTGCTTTGTCTCCTCAGTGAAGTAGTAAAACTGTTGATGGCGGTACCTCACATGGAACACGCCAGTAGTGTTCGATCCATCAAATCTCGACATCACAGATCCAAAAGATGCGGACTTTGCAAAAGCTGCATTAAATTTTTGGGTGTCAATGTTGAGAGTGGCATCAATGTGCCCACTCTTCTTTAATGCTTCGACCCAAGTTTCCGCTGGAAGCCAACAATTTATCAACCTGGGTCCGTATGTAGCATCGAAACGAATCAACATGGCAGCTGCTGTGATAATGGTGTAAATGCCCTTGTCAGCCATCGTATCAGGCTACCCAAACAAATCAGTTTGATAGTTGACTGTGTTTTAAACAGACCTGCCAGGATTGGGTAGCCTAAACGGAGTGCAATTGTTGCAAACGACGGCACGCAATATCATTGTGAAACTCGTGCTTCCAGCGCGAGAATACATTCCGACATGACGTCACAAGAAGATACATCCTAGTTCGTGTGTACAGCATATACTACGTGGTGCGCCAGGATTTTCTGAGGTGAAACCTGCCATACCAGTACGATTCAATAATGTTCCGGATGTCATATCTTTTTGTTTAAAAATCTGCCCTTCTGAGTTCACATTTCTCACGCATTCGCACAGAACTCTCTGTTATCAACGACTACAAGTAGTTGTTGCGTTAATTGTGCATTGTGTATTAAGATTTAATACATATTGAGAACAACGAGGTTGTGAGTCTCCTACAGCACACGTTTGAGACCACAAACAGTTGCTATTCTTGACCTCATCATTGTTGTGTTAACGTTTCGTCTCGCGTGCACACGGACGACTCGAGAAGACGTGTGGTTCATTGTTTTGCATACCACCTTGTAGGAGTGCTATCGGTAGTCTGTCGGAGTTGATCTGATTCGTTGGTCTTGGAGACCAATCGCATCAACCGCTTCAACTCACATGCACTCTCTTTCTATTCCAGTAACTCTTATTCTTGTTTCGGATGAAGAATCGTGGCAGTGCTGATGACGTTGCCAAGAATTCTGCGCGTGCTGGAGGAATGCAGGAGGATGACTTTGCTGAAGAATACTCATCTGATTTGCCAAGCATGTCCATGCCATTGTCGGCACCTTCTGGTTCCTCTCCCTACGCTTCGTTATCGTTGCCATCCGCAGCAAAGGTTGATGATCGAAGTGACGTTCTAAATCATGGTGCTGGTCGTGTCGGTGATACTACTAAGAAATTGGAACATGCACTACCGACCGACCCAAGAATGCAATTACCCGCCAGGTTTGGAATGGTAGACTCGATGGGAAGGCCTCCAGTTGCTTATGCAAGAAATTCTTCCGACGTTGGTCCTGGAGCATTTCGCGTGCGATCAGCTCGCAACACTGCAACAGGTCGGACAGTCAGGTCTCCCATTGGTTCGTATGCTTCCCCGAGAGAGTTAACGAATGAAGAATCCAAACAGGAAGATGGAGTGCCAAACTCTGCAGCTGCTGGAATGGGTGTGTATTCTGTAGAAGCCCAACGGGTACCAGACGGAAACGAGGATGGAGCCGTGTTGGTGGCCGAGGCCCAATACGTCAGAACGAAATGGTACCAACGTCGATGGATTACTTTGGGTCTTGCCTTGTTTGCGTGCGGCCTTGTTGTTGCGTTGGTTGTGATGGTTGTACTTTTACTTCGACAACCGTCTGCGGCTGGTACTACCACTCCTTCATTGGCGTCGTTAGCCATTGCCTGCAACTTTCTTTCTATTCCAGACGTGACAGATTGTCAATCGACATTTTCTTTTTCCGGCTCAACGACTGGTTCCACAATTCCCAGTGAGATTGGACTCTTGACACAGTTGACGTATTTGTCTTTCTATAACAATGCGTTGACTTCCTCAATTCCAAGTGAGATTGCACTCTTGACAAAGTTGGAGAGATTGTCTTTCGAATGGAATGATTTGACTGGGACAATTCCGTCATCCCTCTGCTCACTCCCATCTCTGGAAGGGAATATCTACATTGACGATGGAGAAGTCAGGTGCCTTTCGGGTTGTTGTTTCTGCATCTACTGTTGATAAAGTGAAAGAATGAATGGATGAAGGCAGCCAGGAAAAAGGCACAGGAGACGGGCCGTGTTTGCGGAGATTCGAGTAGTTTGACTTTTGAGGGATCGGAAGCAAGGAGTATGGGTGGGACCACACATTCGGATGGATTTTGGCGGAGGATGGTGTGATGGGATTAGTCTTTGTGTGGAGAGAGGGTTGAGAGAGGCGAGAGGCGAGAAGAATGAAGGATGAGTATTAGTACTGGGTACTGGGTACTGGGTACTGAGTACTGGGTACTGGGTACTGGGTACTGAAAATCATGTACAGTATTCCGAGTACCAGTCCTCGTGCAGTGTGTACTGTAGGACAATGAGGTTACATGAGTAGCATTACATGATGAGTATACTTTATATAAGGAGGATGCATGGATTACATTTATAAAAAATGGTTGAGATTTGAGAGATTTGAAATAAAGTTGGTGTGACGCCATCCGGGTTTTTTATGTTTGACATGCGTTTGAATTCATCTGTCGTCGTATGCAAGAAATCTTATAAACTCTTAACTTCGAGAAGCAACCATCTATTCATACGAAAATCTTGGAATGCTTGTTTGTTACTACAGCTGGTTACGCAATCAAGGATCTTGAAGTAGGCCGCAGTAATAATTGTACATGAGCATATTCTTTCGCATGTAGATACCGTGAAACGACGTCACGAATCCAAATACTTTACTCGGTCGCAACGAGGGCTTCGACCATGATATTTGACACAACACTGCAGATCACACTTGCGTAATTGGCCTGACTGACGCTGAAAAAGGGCTTGGTGATTGCCTTCAGTATCCAGCCATATGAACGAGTCAGTCCAATTCAAGAGTTCTGGCTATAAATTTGCTATTATTCGGAGTGCCTTCGTTAAGATCTGTGCTGACGAAATGTTTCGTCGAAGGGTGTGGAAGAAGTGGCTACCGGCAGAGACTTGGGCCGAAGCCCTGAGAGCATCTGGTCTCATTGATGCAGATGTGCATTTGATTGATGTCAAGAGTTTCAATGCGGCAATGATTCGAAGCAAATTGGATTTTAATGGGCATTTGATGGAAAGATTTGACGGCACAAATAATTCTGGAATATTCCGAGTGACCTTTCAGAGGAAGTGGTACTACTTGGTTACGGATCCAAATACACAAGTTGCCTATCCAAGTCCGCTTGATACAAATTGGAAGGAGAGAGTGCACTTGAATGCAAACAATGTGCTCGCCACACAGTCAACCCGGTCATCAGTAAGAGCCCCCAGCATCCTGTCGCTGCTTTCATTTCACGACAACAATACAAGTGACGTGACACATCCTGAGACAACTTCAAACAAACGTCAGCGCACCGGTAGCATCCAGGAAGTGGTGGATAGTTTAGGTACAGATGCCATTGTGGTCGACGAATCGGTTCATTTTCAGGCTGACAGGTTTTCCTACTGGGATAGTCGGGAAGCATACAATTTGTTCGGTGGCCAAAACGCTCGCGCGTTTGGAGAAGTTGAGGGACACAACACTAAAGACACATTGGAGCATCACATCAAGATTTTAAAGTCAGTGAGCGAAGATCAGAATGGGTGGAGAAATGTTGTTGAGGGTAGAGACCCCGATAATCTTTGCACAGCATTAGATATCTTCATGCTCCGAGGTCGAGCCATAATTCTGTGTTTTGCATACCAAACTGCCATTGCACAAATGAATAAATGGACCTGGCAGCAGTGTTGTACCAAGGCATGCGAACAACTAAATCAGCTTGATTGGTACAAGCAACACATCGTAGGACCGTTCAAGATTGGAATGTTGAGTTTCGGAAACGAGGAACATTTTACATCCCAATCATATCGTTCGATGCGGAAAAAGGCCTTTGCCTCTCTTATTTTTAAGATTCCCGAAAGCGGAAGAAAAGATTACTGCTTTTGGATTAAGCAATTTAACAACATTGACGGTGGAATTGGTGCATTCGTTCTGCCTGGAAAAGCTAATACCAGAACTATTTAAACAATGGTGTGACGACATGGAACAGTGCCGCATTGAAGAAGGTACTACCGATAGATTGAATCATGAGCCATTAAGTCAAGAAATGTTTCTGCTTGAACATGGAATCCGAAATTTTAGTATACCGACATGCTGGCGATGGCTGCATCGATTAGGGTTTTCGTATAACACACAAAAGAAAGGATATTATGTGGACGGTCATGAACGAAGCGATGTCATCGCATGTCGGGAGCAGTTTTGTAGTGACTATCTAACCAAGCTCGAACCGAGGTGTCTAAGATGGGTGCAATTCACTGCAAGCGAATTAGCGACAACGAGGAATTCTATTTTGAACCCAGCCTTTGGCCATAGCTACATTGACAGCGAGGGTGAGATGTGTTATGAATTCCATGTCGATTATTGCTACAGCTTTGATACCGCAAATGATGGCAATGGCATAATGGATGGGAAAGTTCCTTCGATGAGCATTCGTGCCCCAAAGCCTTCCAGGCCGATTGAAATCTACGGCCAAGATGAAAGCGTGTTTTCACAATATCTTTTCCCGCCAAAGAGTTGGGTTGGTCCAAATCAGCAGCGAGGACTTATGCCAAAATCGCTGGGAGAGGGACTGATGATCTCCGCGTTTGTTTCTCGAGATACGGGTTCGGCATGCCAATCAGTGATGAGAATCTGGCAGCCATCAATGAAATCCGTCATGGCAAGGAGTATATCGACAAGACCGCAGCACTTGAAGTCTACAAGTGTACTCGAAAGCCGCCTCTGACACAATCGCCATTTGTTCGACATTTACTGATTGGAGCAACAAAAGGCGGCTATTGGAACAGCTTTCACATGGCTATTCAGCTCGAAGATGCTGTTGATTGCTTGCAATACTTACGCCCACAGTTCGATTTTGTTTTTTTTATTCGACCATAGCCAAGGTCACGCTCGGAAGAAGGATGGGGCACTCGATGCAAATAGCATGTCTCGTAGTTTTGGAGGAGTGCAACCAAAAATGCGATGCTCCACAATAGAAGCTGGTTGTCTCGGTCCCTTTCCAAGCATTTTGAACATTGGCGATGAGCAATCAATGGCCTTCAAGGATGGCGACCGTGGTCTTGGTGGTTTGTCTCAAACGAGCTTTGCGACAAACGAAAACATGATACTCCAGACACTGGTGGTCGTTCAAAAATTGTACAACGAACTCGAATCGAACTTGCTAAAGCCCTCTTTGAGGAGGCCGGTATAACAGTTGAATCGAATCGCCCATTGAATGAGCTCAAGGAAATATCAAGTCGGCATGGTTTAAGTCTCACATGCCAAAAATTCTTCATCACCGAGGGCTGGGTTGGGAAGCCAAAGGGATTACTTCAAGTCTTGTGGGAGCGAGGTTGGATTGACAAATCTCAGTGCAAGGAATCGACTGACAAGGAAGGATACAAGATATTGAACACATCGTGCTATACACTTAATGGGAAGAAAAATCCCATCACCGGAATTCTTGACGAGTCAATGTCACTTCGCAATGCAATTGCAAAGTGCTCGGACTTCATGCAAGAGGAAACGGCATTGCAGTACCTGGGATCTCAACTAGGATTAAGAGTGATGCTTACACCGAAGTTTCACTGTGAGTTTGCCGGCGAAGGGATTGAGTATAACTGGGCTCATGCGAAGGCAAAAATGCGAAGGACTCCTATTCGTGAAAAAAAAGGGCGAGCCAATTTCATGAATCTTGTCATGAAGTGCTTATGTCCTGAATCTGTACTGACAAAAGAACGGATAAGGAAGTTCGCATCAAGAGCACGTGCATACATTTGCACATATTACTACCTTTCACAAGTTGAAGGTGGGAACAACAGAACCGACAATCGCAACAATTCTCATGGCGATGCTCCTCCTGGTGACGTTGCTTGTTGTGTTCCTGAAAAACAGCAGCTTCTCTTCAAGGAGATTGAAAAGCTGATGAAACATTTCAGGACACATCGGTGTGCATTAGATTTTGATACTCGCTTTGTGCTGGCGGCGTTGAGGGAGGAGGAGGAGGCTATCTGAACACCATGGTTAATGCAAGGTGTCAACTGATCTGATTCTTGTTCTTGTGTGAAGGTCGTTTGTGCGATTGGATCTTGTCGTGAGATTTGCTGACGTCCACTATGGAATTTAGTGTACACCTGTAGAAATGTTACTCCACCTTACGTCAGGAGGGTTGATTGTGAAACCAGCTGTACATACACCTGGGACATCCGGAATTCCTTCTTATTCTGTTAGTGCGTGACACAGATATACGTATGTCATAGATTTAAAACTGAAATTTAATCAATATAAAAAACTGTATATGTTCATTACGATGTCGGAAGAGTATTGGCTAGCGTGCGAGCCAGCGTGGCATCGTGGCGAACTTATTTACGAGAAGAAATCTGATTGTGAACTTATTTACGAGAAGAAATCTTCTCGTGAACTTATTTACGAGAAGAATTCTTCTCATGAACTTATTCATAAGAAGAAATCTTCTTATGAACTTATTTAAGAGAAGATTTCATCCTGTCAATACACTTTCTCGTAGAAGTCCAACTTAAAAACGAGAAGGTATCTAATCGTGAACTTATTTACGAGAAGAAATCTTCTCATCAACTTATTTAAGAGAAGAAATCTTCTCATCAACTTATTCATGAGATGCTTTCTAATGGTGGACTTATTTACGAGAAGAAATAACCTCCGAGCCTGCCAAGCCCCCAATTGCATTCATGACGCCAGCCAGTATCCATTGACGTTATTTATTAAGCGGTCGTGTGTCACGTGACTCGATTTGACAGCCCTAAAAAACTCTCGGTAAAGTGAGGTTCAAGAAGGAATTCCGGATGTCCCAGGAAGCAGTAGTATCTTGCTTCGCTCTGTCCAGAACTGGAGTGTGTCCCACACCTCATACCTCCTCAAATTGTACTCCGACTGCTGATAGAGTATCGACAGAGCACGACTTATTCCAGGAACAAGGATGTTGATCCTGTTTCTTCCATCCGCATCCTGAGCAATATTTCTGGAATTCGGGTCATGTGGAATTCCTTCGAAGTCCTGTGAGGAAGAAAACCCTAGTAGTACTGTATAAGTTATCAACGTGCTATCGCGCTAGCAGATGTTCGACCCACACGGATGGCCAACGTTTACTAGAATCAATGCACGCGCTGCCCCTGAGGGCCAAGAACGATATGCTGTGTTTAGCTCATCACTAGCTTAATACTACTGCTGTGGATTGCGATGAATTTATCATCAGGATCCACCCCGTAAGGCACTTTGCGAAAGTAAATGTAAAGAGATGTCGTCCTAGCTAACTACCTGATGCCTGCATCATCTCTTTGAATGGGCATGGCAATTTGCAAAGGCCCTTAGGTTTGCATACCGGAAAGTAAAATAAACAAAAGGATGGCACGACATGCGACGTCGCGTAACGAAGCAGTGCAAAATACCAACGACTTTCCGGGAGATTCTGGTAAGTGACCTCGAATGTGGATTCGTAGTTTTGGATAAGGTCTTCGTGGTCTTCGGAATACAAAGAAATGTATTTCTCTTTCGCATAGTCGTCAAGCTCTAGAATGAATTCAAAGGCCAGAGCATTCAGCACCATGTCTTGGGGATCGGGCGTTGCGAAAACCACGAAGAAATTGAAGATGGAAACGAAGTATTCATAACCAGAGGCCAGAAAGCCGTCCAGGACTAGCAATACCTGGAGCCCAAAACGATTACGGGCGACCTGTTTCAGTTTCACCATGGGTTCGTGGTATTTTCTTTCCCACCAGAATGAAGTTCTGACCTGGTAAATGCATGCGATGGCAAATGCAACACCCTTTGATATCCAGTTAGCAGTTCCGTCGCAGAAGGAAGTGGCATTGAAAGTGTCAAGTGAATTAAGAAGCAGGAGAATTGGAAGGGCTGCCTGTGCGACAAGGACCAGGAAAAGAAGATACTTCATCCAAAATTTCCGCAAACAATTGTTCTCAGTGTGCATCCATGCAATGGTATGTATGCCAATGACGGACCGAGACCTTAGGTATCGCTGCCACTGCTCCGACCTTGCGGCAGCTGCTGGTTTGGCAGCTTTAGCTGCAGCATCGGTGGCGAAAGCGGCTGCTATTCTAGCAGATTCGGCAGCTTGAGCGGCTGCTGCGGTATCGCCGCGGGCAGCTGCTGCAGCAGCATCAGTAGCGGCATCTGCTGCCGCGGTATCGGCATTGCAAGCCGAATTTGCATGGAATGCGGCAGCTGTCGCATAGTCATGATCAGCAGCCACTTTTACATGTTCAGCTGCGCGAGTGGCAGCGCCATGTGCATCTATTGCAGCGGCAGCAGCTGCTGCGGCATCGGCATGAGCAGCTGCTGCAAATGCGGCTGGTGCGGCGACCGCAAACATGTTCTCGTTTTTAATTCGGTTTCTATTTCGCTTTCATTGACGTCAATATATCAATGTCCACATAAATTTCTATACAACCTTCAGAGTGGAATCCTACACACCCCGTTGCATGCTCTCCGACAAGCATAGCGAGAGAATGCCAAAAGGTTCGCATTTCGACATGTGCGTTGAAGGTTCAGTTCCTGAGCGGAACGCCTAGCTATGGATACTGCCATTGACTCCAAACTCCCACCCATGAGAACGCGCAGAAACGAATCTCATTTTCGTACTGTCAGGAAGATACGTATTCTGTCGCGGTATCGGGGGCTTATGAATAGCAACTACCGTCAAATTCGGTGAGTTCTGATTTCAGAGTTTTATATCGTCGCTACGTAACTCTCCTCATTCATGTGCACGATGTCCGCATCGTTTAGTTCTCAATCTCATCGGACACAGCTCAAGTTCTTGCATACGAATTCCAACAACTCGCTTGCTTCGTATATTGCATGAGTTATTACTCATACGGTTCCTTATGCGTCTTCGATGCTCATAACCTCACTTGGAACATACGGTCGAACCTTTTCCTTGAGAATTGTGCCGAGATTTTCCAGCAATCCAGGAGTGATGCATAGCTTCATTTTCGTAATTTCTAATTTGACAACTGTCGTTTCAAACGTGAAAAACATGACTCGCGAGATGGATCTGCCCGCGTTGAAAGCGACGCTCACCAAATCCAGCACAATCATATCATTGTTGGTAGGGATTGTCGTGGTACTGAATTGAAAGTCCGCCCCGTATTGTCGAATTGAGGATCGGCGAAACAGTTCCATCCATGAGCATGTGAGATCCATCGTATCGAGGCCTCTGAGGATATTCACTATTTTGATTGTTGCCCCAGATGCAGGTCTCCCAGGGATATCTTCCATGGCATCGGTCAGGATTGAAACAATTTGATTATTGAGAGTTGCATTCATATCGAGCATTTGTGTCTTGGTCTCCGTACTGTCAAGTTGCACCCAGCCATGCTTGAGCAAATAATCCCAAAATGGCGTCTCAAGTTCATCACCTCCATCGGGAGCGCTCTCGCGCGCAGCCAACTGAGCAAGTGACAAGAAGGAGTGTACCAACTCTCTCTGTCTCTCTGAAACACCAACATCACAGACATTGATTTGGGAAGACAACACAACTGCATGCTTCTTCAGAGGCTCCTTGTCTTGGAGCGGTTTCTGAACCGAGGAGGCATGATGCATGTGAAGAAAGTCACTAAGCTCATGAGCGGAGGGAGCACCACGGCAAATGTCAGCCTTCGTTGCCGCATAAGTTCCGAGGAGGTGATGAGGTAGGGAAACACCGTGCCTAGGAGCGATTAGGGGAGGCAGTTCAAGTGCGTCAATACCTTCATAAAACGTCTGAATTTCTTGGTTGGTGTATTCTTTGCTTTCGAGTCCATTATTTTGCATGGAAAGATGACGCTCGCGAGTCTGGGCGAAACGCGGAACTGGGAGTGAGGGTAGAAAGGCCCCAACCATCATCGGTGCCGCGGATTTTTCGTTGACATTGCTCAAGGCCATGCCAATCAGCAGCCACAAATGTCTCAATGTAAGCATATGTATATTTGTTTCTTTCATCGACGATTCGGTTTCTTTTCGTTGAGGGTTACGGTATTTTATGATTCTGTTCATTTGATATATGCGAAGTCTAAAACGAGAAGCCGCACCAACCAAAGATCCACACTGTGTACTGTATACCCATTCCTGCGTTGAATACTGCAATAACAGGAGAATCTTAAAGACTGTGTATTATTTAATCTTCAAGAAAGTGAAGGTTCGGATTACGTTGATTCCGAAGTGAACGTAGGCGAAGCATTAAGGCTCCATGTCAGACTATAAGCAACGTATGCCCCAACTACATCATAGTCATGGTTTGGGGGGATTTTTAGTGGCATCGGGGGTAAACAGTTTGAGTTCACAGTTCCGCTTTCGGGAGTTGAGAGTTAACATCCACTGCGATGTTCTGGGTTCACATCAGCGAAACTCCGCACGATTTATCAATCGTACCGTTTTGGTACATGGTGTCGCATTTGTTTCTTGTTGGTTGTTGACATCCATGCAATCAGGTGCAACGAGTTCGAAACGCGAAGCTTCGCATTTTTAGTTCAATGGACAATGGACTGGTGTTTAAGATACACCGATGGATTGATTCTGAAGCGACTTCCAAGGCCCGCCTTGCTGTCCACCGGCGAGTGGCGAGGTGTCATCCCGATATCCCGATCCACTGCGAAAAATACTCCTGAGTGCTGAGTGTGGCTGCAGTGTGCAGTGTGCAGTGTATGCATACATACGGTAGCAGCAGTACACAGTACTTGTACTGTTTGGAGAACTATCTACAAGTTGTGTAGCTATCACAATACTCCGGGGTAAAGAACTATAGAACTATAGTTTCCATCTGCGATACAGGCAACAATAGCGCCAATTGTTTGTTGACGCTCTTCATTAGGGCTGGCGAGTATTTTAAGATTAGTTCTTGTTAGAGGAGTATGAATAGATCGGCACTACCAACCTTGTTTGGTTCGAAGTGGTAACGATGGATTGCTGATTCCGATTCAGGTCTCGTGTAGGATTCTGCATGCTCGGTCCTGGACTGCCAACCTTTGTTGGTCATCCATTTAACTTTTAATTTTGGTCGGGATCCGCATCCTTCTCACTCCGGTGTGTTGCAGACAATGTAAAGATAAGGCAATAAAACATGTATTAGTCGCATTTTAATCCACTTTTCGCTTGTCGTTCCTTTGGTGCTGCTGATATCACTGTTGCTGAACTGCATCCGTTTAATGCACGTTGCATTGTTTGCTTTTATTTTTTCTTCTCATTCATGTTCATATATTGATAGATCCGTTCTAATACTCTTTGGACACCGAAGCTCTGCTTGGCTCCGTCCACTCATTTCTTTTCCGCACATGCTGTCGCACCAACTTTCTCATCCTTCGGTCCGTTATCCTCCTGCACGCTTCCAACGACTCGCTTGCTTCGTCGTACTGAAGCAGTCATCACTCATACTTCTCCTCTATGCATGTTCGACGCCCAAAATCTCGCTGGGAACATATGGTCGAACCTTTTCCCTGAGAGCCGTACCAAGACTTTCAAGTAAAAAAGGAGTGATGAATAGCTTCCTTTTAGTGATTTCCAACTTCGCGTCTGCAGTCTTGAACGTGAAAAACAACACTTTTGTGATGGCTCTGCCCGCGTTGAATTCCACGTTGACCAAATCCAGCTCAATTGTGTTGTCGTCAGTGATCCACGTGGTACTGAATTGGAAGTCGGCCCCGTATTTTCTCTCTGAGCGTCGGTGATACAGTTGGATCCATGAAGACGGGGGAGCCATCGCGTTGAGACCTTTAAGGATATTAACTATTTTGGATGCCGCTTCGGCAACCGCATTACCAGGAATAGCTGCAAAGGCTTTGGTCAGGATTGGAATAATTTGATCGTTCATGGTTGCATTCACAGCGAGCATTTCCGTCGTGGTCTCAGTGGCGCCGCGTTGCGCCCAACCATTCTTGAGCAGAACGTCCCAAAATACTTCCGAACGAGTAGCTCGATCTGAGTGCCTTCTAGCAGCAAGTTGAGCAATCGACAAAAAGGAGTGCACCAGTTCTCTCTGTGCCGCTGTAACACGTGCCTCACAGGCATTGATTTGTGAAGCAACCACAATGAGGTCCTCCTTCAAAGTCTTTGTCTCTTCTTCTGCGGCGGGAACACCAACGGCAAGGATATCGTGGGCTGGTGCACCGAACAAGGGGGCACCAGGTAAGGGGGTACCAAAGGAGAGTGTGCGACGCAGCGTAGCTGTCAGTTCTGCCATCGTCCTCGTCAAGGAGAACGGGGGAGGAGGTAGCTCAAGCGCCTCAATCCCTGCCCGGAAGGAATCGATTTTTTCTTGGGTAATAATTGGGCTCCCTTTAGGTCGAGTTGAGAAAAGAACATGCTCGCGAGTCCTGATGGCAAAACGAGAACCTGGAATTGAGATTGAAAAGGCTCCAACCAGAAACGGTGCGGATTTGACGTTGACATTTGACAAAACCAAGACAATGAGTAGCCACAAAGGTCGAAATGTAGGCATCCTCATTCTTGTCATTGACGTTGTCGTGTGCGAGGGTCACGTTTTTAGGAAGTTGATTGTTTATTGTGAGAACGAAAATGAGAAGATGGATCCGCCTACGTCCTCGGGATTGGCCTATCTTCAACAAGTAAAGGTTCGGATTTGAGGTCAAGGTCCATGTTCGTGTTTAAGTTGCTGGTCGTGTGGAACACTCGCGCTCTGAACCCCGATACCGAATTGAAGGTTTAAGGCTCCATGTCAGACTTTTAGCAACGTATGCCCCGCCTACGTGATAGTCTGTTTTCGGGAGTTTTTCAGTGGCATCGAGGCAAACATTGTGAGTTCTGAGTTCCGCTTCGGAAGTTGAGAGTCAACATCACCGCGATGTTCTGAGATGAGATCAGCGGAACTCGGCACGATTTATCGCACCGACTTGATACTTGTTGGTTGGCATCCATCAAGTGCAACGAATGCGAAGCTTCGCATTTTCAATTCAATGCGGGTTTACGGCTCCGATCGGGCGTCATGCGGGAACACCCATGCCAACGGAGGCCAATACCAACAACCTCGCTCAACGTACGAGGAGAACAAGCAAATTTAATGCCTCTCAATGTCATACTTGGATTGCGTAGACGGCTAGCTAGAGAAGTTCAAAGGGGGCATATCAAAGTGGAAACCGATGGATATTCTGAAACGGCTTCCATTGCCCGCCTTGCAGTCCACCGAGGTGTCATCCCGATCCACAGTATTGTACCAGGTATCATACCGAATGAACCACGTTGAGAAGGTGCTGCAAAATAAGCCGCTATAGACAGCACTGTACTTTTAATACATTTTAGTTCCCAACTGCTTAGAAAAGTGTTGACGAGCAATGAATGATCCTGCTCATGCATGAGCCATGTAACACCAAGAGGCGCCACATTTAGGTACCCATATTTCCTCATGGATATGCGGTGTTCCCAAGTTTGCACCATGGAAGGTAAATCAATGTCGACGCTGGCAAGATATTCTTCAAAATGGGTACAAGCACAGCGCTATCCATCACAATGCCCGTTGGGAATGCTGTTGTTGTCGTCGCTTTCCCGGTGCTGCGCTCAAATGTCGCATAGTACTCGTTCATAATTGTGTCGTGGTTCTTGGAAAATATAGCAATGTACGTTGGTTTCACAAACTTATCAAGCAGTAGAATGAATTCAAATGCCATTGAATACAACACCATGATAAGGTTATCTGGCGTTACAACAACAATGAAAACATTGATGGCGCACACGACAAGTTTGTACGACGTGTTCATAACGCCGTCCACGAATAGGACCCACCTGAGCCACTTTGAATTCCGGCGGCCGGGTTTGATTTCAACAGCGTGTTCGATGGACTTGCTTTCCGACATGAGAATCATCAGAACGTGGTAAATGCATCCCATGACAAATGCAACCGCCTTGCATACTCCGTCGGCGCTCAAGGGGCAGAAATTGGGGCGCTCGTACATTTGTAGAGAGTGCATCAGTAGAATAATAGGAAGCATCAATTCTGCTGCAAGCACAAGGATGAGAAGATAAATTATCCAGAATTGCCTCCATCCGCACCTCACGTGAACGTAGATAATAGTCAAAATCCTGATGTTGGACCGAGCCTTCAGGAATTCCTGCCATTCCTCATACGGAGAAGCAGCTATATTGGCACCGCTAGCTGGTGCAACCTCAGCGTCGTCATTAGCAGCAGCAGTATCTGCATCGTTTCGATTGTCTTCTAAGCCGGCCATGGTCTTTTGCCTCTGATTTGATCCTATGCTACGTTTTCACGTTAATGTGGATGAATTGATGTCCGTTCATTTTTTCGTATGATGAACAACTTAAAAAAAGGCTTGAACCGTCAATGAATGGTCGTATTCATGTAGGGAAGCGAGTAAAATTAATATGCATAGCATGTACAGTATATCATATAATCACATACAGCTACTCACAGGTTCACAGCTCACAGGTAAGGTTGTACTGGTCGTACTGTACACACCTTAAAAAA